>CAIGQQ010037975.1:1751904-1819705 GCA_903798035.1 Danio albolineatus | reverse complement strand
TATATATATATATATATATATATATATATATATATATATCAAAGAAAAAGGTGCTAAATAGCACCAAAACTGGTTCTTTGGTCGTAATGAGGGGGGAACCTTTTTGGTGCTATAAAGCACCTATATTTTAAGGTGCTCATAATGTTACTTTACCCTTTCCGCAAATAAAACCGGCATAATAGTTATGAGAATTAGCTATAAGAACAAGTGCTTACCAGTAGTAATGGTGCTATATAGCACTTTAAACCCCCCAAATAACCACTGAAAAACCTTTATGGTGCTTTAAAGGTTCTTTACATAGAAAAAGTGCTAAATAGCACCTCAAATTCCGTAAAGAACTACTGAACTTTTTTTAAGAGTGTATATATATATATATATATATATGCGTGTCTGTGAAATTGTAAAATTTGGCCCAGGACAACATTTTGTTTTTTTGCATCTGGCCCTCGGCCCAAAAACTTTGGACACCCCTGGTCAAGAGTGTCTGTGCTCCACGTCTTACGCCTTCAAACACCAGCACGTGTTCACTGCATGTTGAGATTGTCTTCTGAGGCACAAGTCGTTTATTAAGTAAAGAAAAGATTTACTCCACTTACCGCAGCAAATTCTGTCTTTAATGTTTATATTTGACGCCAGTTAATCAGGAAGTGATGATTTTGTTCTTTTTGACTCGTTGGATGGAAACACTGCTTTATTCCCATATCTTTTATGCGATATTCCAGTTTTACACATAGTTAATTAGCATTTTTGGATAGAAACAAAGCTATTGTGCCTGCTGAAACCATGTATGGCAGCAAAAGAGTCCAGCCTTAAGGAATATTATCGATACAATTTTTTTTTAATACTCAATTATTATTATTTTTTTTTAGCAAGATGCTAATGGTCTAATCTGATTCAATGATTTATGCTAAGCTAAGCTAAAAGCAGGGTTCAACACTAAGGATTTTTTTGTACTGGTCCAATCGGGCCAGTGGTTTTACTTGCCCTGCCAAAATTTTCACTGGCCCCACCAAAAAAAGAAGTTAATAGCTATTTCTTAGCCACATATTTTAAATAATGATAAAAATAATAAATAATAATAATAAAAAGAATATCTGTGGATGTAGAATTACATTTTTTAAAATGCTAATAAATATAAAATGAGCAAAATTCTAAAAGTGTTATGCAATCAAAAAGAGCTGGATGGATGTTCTAAAATATTTAAATAAATAATAAATAATAATTTTTATAAATTATTCATTTTTTTTGTTGTGTTGTACCAACGTAAGCTTCAAGACATTAGAAACAGACGTTTTCTTTTAACCTCATAATTTGATGTTCCTGTCTCTTTGCTGGACTGGTTGTTACCAAGTTATGGAAATCTTAACATGCTCAAAACATCCAATCAGATAAGAGGAACTGAAATGCAATATGGTGTTTACGACATTACAGAAAAGGTAGCATTTAAAGGCTCAAAAGCCTAAGACTGTATTTGCATGCAATTGGCAAATAGCTGCAGGGAAATTAAACATTAGTAAAAAGGTAGGGCCAGTAACGATCCTGTCTACTGTCCTAGGCATCTCTCATGATGGCCATCGGGCAGTCCTTATTGTTGAGCTCTGAAAAGTACTCCCGCCACATTCAGAGATTGGCTGAATGGTTTAAAAAATGGCAGAACTCCACTACTTAACTCTAGGGTTTAAAAAATGTGCCTATCCCCCCAAAATTTGAGTGTTTCTTTAAACTTAAATGAACTTTTAAATCTGCATTAGACATATGTAATCTTAAAATAGTTGAGTACAAATAAATATTCAATATCGATTGACGTAGACCAGTTAAAACACCCTTCAATGATAGCCAGAAAAGCTCCTGGTTAAGTAAACATGGTTATGGCACCGTTTCATCGGAAGACAATGGTGAATTATTTTCTTGTTCACCTCACCATGTTGGAATGCTGATCAGACGAGGATATGTATAAACAACAAGAGTTCATGCACAGTCAGTTTTCCCCCCATCCCTAAAATGGTTGTGCTGGTGTCAGTGTGGAGTCATGCCGAGCTTTAGATCTTAGTGGGATCTGTGTTATTCAGGGCTCTCGTGTTGTGACTCAGGCTCACAGATGGATGACTGCAGTGATGAGTGTCCAGTGCCATGAGTCTGATCTATTGAGCAAACCAGTTGTCCACCATTTCAAAGTCTTGGGTCTTGGGTTCTGTCAGAATGTTTATTTTTATTTGATTTCCAAAGGAGCATTTCAGACAGTGCAGAAAATAAAGATGTCACCATCGGTGTCCGAGCTGGCTGTATGTTGTGCATTTGTGCTGTTGTGTAAATGTTATCAAGTCATCATATCAATAGTGGCTCTTCAGAATTATTAAAACCTGTTGGACGTTGTTCATTAAAAACATTCGCCGGTAAATGTAGATACACAGTCATGTTAACCAACCGGTGTTACCGGATTAGTGTTTTATTTAACAAAGTATTTCATCCGAAGCTCATAGACGCAGTGCTCAAACATGACCCTGATCTCTTTATCCTCATCGTGACCCTTTCCATCAGCATTTCATAAGTCTCTGGGACGGCAGCAGTCATGTAAGTTTGTGGTCGGCCACAGATTTGGTTTCTTTTGAAGACGCTGTGCACTGCTGAGAACGGACAGGCCTTTACAGATGGCTTTAGCTGGAACGTCATGCCCTCTGTATCTGGTTATTTTGTCAAAATTAACCATGGCTTTTCAAGCATAATAGTGCCCAGTTTCAAACTGATGCTCTGTTGTTTTTATTGGTAATTTATAACAGATCATATGTTCTTTTGAATAATGTTTTTTTTTTGTCTTTTTAGCTCATAGAAAGGGTCCCTGTGTCGCTATGCAAGTCTTTTCACATGAAAAGCATCCAGTTCGGTGTCCCATTACTTTTTCTCAAAGCAGTAGAGAAACCGTTTTCTCCCTCTCTCTCTTTTTCGAGAACTCATTTAAATTCAAGCTAACCTGCTTACATACTTTTACATGCTTAGTATATTGCTTTACCTGCAACTAATGTCCAATGTAACATTTTATTTTATAGCGTTTGCAACTTTCCATTTAATTATTGCAGTAATTACGAGGGGTCTAAAACTATACAAAGAAGATGGTTCAGTTTCTTTGAATACAGTCGTGTGATGTCAGAAAACATTTAAAAGCAGCATTTATTGTTGGAGTTTTCTCATAAATTAGACAGAATCTAAAATATGCAACCATATAGTCTCTTTTCCAAAGCCACAAAACACAAATCGTTTTTCTATTATTAAATGGACGTGTGCTGTAATATATTATGTTAAGTTTTATAATATTAATGCTTATAATAATTTTTATTTATGCATTAAAACTAAAATAGCACAGATTCAAGAATTGATCTTTGGATTTAACCCCCAAAAAAGAGCCAATTTATTTATTATTTTAAAAATTACATGTACAACGGCACTTCAAGTTGTATATGACCAGTAAATTGTGTATAATTACATGCAAACCAATTCCCAGTGCTATAAAATGTTATTAAAGTTACTTCGTAATAATTGCGTAATTGCATGGTAAAAAAATTTGTAATCATTTGCTAATATTAAATTTTACAATGGTGCCATAATCACAATAGCTTTGTTCCAAAGCCGTTTTAATGAGTAAATAATTACCTAATTCATAAAAGCTTTATAATCCATCCCCTATATTGTGCAACCTTGTTACTCTGTGTGATTATTTTCTCTTTAGTTTCAAACATGTCAACCTTTTATGACAAAAAAAGTTAAATATTGATAAATAAAATTAAACTTGGAGTAACCAGTCAAGATTAATAACCTTCTCACTGGAATTTAAACGAATCTATATAATTTGTAATTTATTCATGGACGATTAATTTGCAACAAGGTGTATATTGTATGTAGGTGTTCCAGAATCGAAAAGATACACGTTTTTATTTTTCTTCTTTACTTTTGTTCCATTTTAGCAAGCCTAATTAATGCCTCCACTCATGGATCTGACTGATGACAAATGTATCTGTGTGGACAAGTATACAAATCTAGAATTAATAGGAGGAACGCAATCTCTCAGTGCGGGTTTCACCCCGAAAGAACAGGCTCGGCCAAAAATAGGAATGCGGAACGTTCCTCATCTGGATCTCTGTGGAGAAAATCCCTCCCACCTGCTGCTGGGCCGTTTCCATAGCGACGCATGAGTCCAGCTTTTTCAAGGCCCGTCCCTTGGCACCCCAAATCGCTGAAAGCCTGGACACTTACCCAGAGGACTCTGCTTTGAGCGCCGTGTCATTCCCTTACTGTAAAACGACGCCCACGTTATCCTCATTTAGACAAACTAGTTTTCCTCTATTAAAAAGATTTAGTTCTTGTTACTACACAGTCTTGAAAAAGAATTTGAGCAGCTACCCTTTGATTCACATATTTTTGAGGAGTAAGATCCCTCTGCTACAGCTTCCTAATCTCAGACAGGTGTGTTCAAATTTTGAGTCTAAAATTGATCAAGTGGATTTGTACTGCTTGGCGCTTTTGTCAGTATTGTCATGAAAAATAGCACGCAATGTACATCTGTGCTGCGCTGCAGGCTTCTAGAACCCCATTTGATGAGATTTAAATTAATTCTGCCTCATTCCTAAATTCAGCCCCCCCTACTGTGCTTGACGGTATTAACAGAGCTCAGTCTCCACCCCTTCACAGCGGCTTCGCAGCAACATCCTCTCCTGAAAAAATATGCATGAATCTATACAGGCCGACAAATATCTATTGTGTAAAAAAACTGTAGTGTTGCACAGAGTGTAGTGTAAAAAAACTGTAGTGTTGCTGTTTACTCTGTACCCCCCCCCACCACCACCCAAAAAAAGACTGTAGATCCTTAAGCATGCATTTTGGTTCTTTTAATGATGCATAGTAGTATGTAAATGGAGCATATTAGGATCTTTAACACTGGGCCAGTAGTTACTTGCGGGCTTGAGTTTGAATAGCCTGTAGCTTTTTTAGTCAGCCTGACGACATTGATTAGCTGTTTCAAGTGTTTGATTTAAGTTTAAGGCTGATTCACATGAAGTACAACATGATAAAGTGAGGTAAGTCACCATTAAACTGTGCTCTCACACCAAACACAAAACAGCATGTTCATGTCTGTACATGAGGCGGGACTGCCTGTGCGATATAGGCATCTTAATCCTGACCTTTTTTACTTTGATATCTCGACCTTGTTTTCCATTTGAGTTTAATTGCTGTGAGACAAAGTTTGGTACTACAGCAGAAGCACAAACTGTCTGTCATGCTTATGACTTTATTTTTTTTCATTTTCTCTGCAGTTGCTTGCCATGGGACATTTTTAAGGGGTGATTTACATTTTTTTTATAGTCACTGTGACTTGACAGAACATTCTGTTCTTAGACACCAAAAATATCAATCACTCAGCATCCATTGATGAATAATTTCTTTGCATCTACTAATGCAGTTCAGACTGCACAATTTTAAAGTAGTTCATCACAGATGTTTTAGCACTGCATGACTGTCTGAGGTATAGCGTTCAGTCGCTGCTGTTCACTCTGCAAACTACGTCTTTCAACTAAACATGACATGAAAACAACGCAAGGTCACATAGTATATCTTGTTTTTAACAGCATAATGAGAAAGAAGCCTGTAGTGGTGTAGAAAATGTACTTATTTTGCTCACTTGGCTTTTGAAGGCAATTAGCAATTTCTCTCAAACTTTTTTCTTTGTCGACCTGGTTGTGGTATTGCTCAGATGACACCTCAAACAGACACAGATTCTCTTGCCAAATTGTCACTAGTATTTCCTCCAGTTATTGAAAAGAAGCTCTTTTAACTTCTGCCCTAACTTCCCGCTGGCCTGGATGCTGTTCTGTCGTTGGCTGTAGGCAATCGATTTCAATTCAATTCACCTTTATTTGTATAGCGCTTTTACAATGTAGATTGTGCCAAAGCAGCTTCACATAGAAGATTATAGTAAATTGAAACAGTGTCAGTCCAGTTATTAGTGTTGGAGTTCAGTTCAGTGTGGTTTAATATTCACTACTGAGAGTCCAAACACTGAAGAGTAATCCATCGGTGCGCAGCTCTACAAGTCCCGAACCATGCGAGCCAGTGGTGACATCGCTGATGTTTTTCTTTTAATCAGAATTTTAATTCACACTGCGCGATTTTGAATCGCAGACAAGTCCAGATATTTAACATGCCAAATATATCACTGGTGTCGGGGAATCATCTACAATTCTCTTAGGTCTTTGATAGTTCACACTCGGGCTGTGCGATTAAGTGAAATCGAATCACAATTTGAAATGTTGCGTTTAGCTAATCGCAAGAGGCTGCGATATGAAATGTATATTATTTAACTTCGCTGCCCTAGAGCAGATGCGTGACTGCCATCTATGTGTGACAGTCTTACCAGCCAATTAGGTGAGCACACTTTCGTTCCTTCCAATCAGAATTGTGCAACCGAACTATGTGGAACGGCCATAATAAAACAAACAAACAGAAAAGCATGGACAAGGGGGATGATGGCATCTAACGCTTCAGAAGCATTAATAGGGGAATTAATATTAAAGAAAAACAGCATGTCGGTAATATGGGAATATCTTGATTTCAAAGTCACAGACATCAAACAAAACCAGGTCATTTGTAAGAGCTGTCGCAGAATTGTTGCCAAAGCACAAGGAAATACAACAACCAGCACCTAAAAAAGCACCACAGACAGCTATATGAGGAGTGTCATGCTAAAAAGTCAAGTAAAAGTATTAGCGATTGACATTCTAGTAGCAAACAAAGAACAATTTTTAGAGTTGTTTGCTAAATAGGTTTATCTTTTCAGTTGCTTCACAGTAAGAAGCTACGATACAGAATATTGAGCTGAAGCTTGCCTACAAAATTAAATTGCAAATAAAATAAAAATATGCCCCCCCCCCCAAAAAAAACAACAACAACCGCAATTACCTGTTTTCCCCAAATCCTACAGCCCTAGTTCACGCTGTGATTGTTACTCACATGAACGAGCACCAATTTGCTTGTGATTTCAGGCATTTGTCTGTGATTTCTCAAAACCAGGGCTAAAATCCTGCAGTCTGAACTCACCATAAGGATGCTTCAATCGATTGGCCAGAGATTGGTATTGACCAATAATCACATTTCATGAGTTTTGGTGTTGCGTTGGCACATGCGGGTTATATATCAGTAAGGTGACAACATGTGAGGATGTACACAATGCGCAGGGATGTAAATGATTGAGACACTAGATGGTCGTGCATGCGTCACAGTAGCTAAAAGCTGTCTACAAATGTGGCACGGGCCATAAATAGCATCTACGCTGGTTTTCGAAACTGCTTTTCACCAGTCTCAAACTTTTCATGCAACTTTATCAGCTCCAGGCACACGATCTACTGCTCAAATATAGCTGGATGCCCATTTAAGTGGAAGGTAAATGGGTAAACAATAAATCAGGGTTCAACACTAAGGATTTTTCTACTGGCCTGATTGGACCAGTGGTTCAGATTTTTACTTGCCCTGCCAAATTTTTTCATCGGCCCCACCAAAAAAAGAAAAGAAAAGAAAAGTGAATTGCTATTTCTTAGCCACATATTTTATTAATGTGTCAAAAATACTTTCTGAAAATGTGCAGGTATTTTCTTGCAAAATAAAACCTGGCTGGCTTAAAAATGACAGCAAAACATCACAAAACAGACAGTTTCTTTTAGCCTCATAATCTGATGTTGCCATCATGTTGTCGTCTCTTCGCTGTGTTGGTTACCAGGTTACGGAAAAAAATAACGTGCTCACAACACCCAATCAAATAAGGAACCAAAAAAGCAATATGGTATTTACGACTTCACAGAGAAAGTAGCATTCAAATACTTGAAAGCACAAACTGTTTCTTCATTTTAAGACTATATATGCATGCAATTGACATGTCGCAGTCGCAGGCAAATTAAACTTTAGTGAATAAGTTCAGCACTGGCCTGATCTGGCCGGTAACGATTCTGTCTACTGTCCCGAGCATCTCTCACACTGTCCCCAGGCCATCGGGCAGTCCTTATTGTTAAGCCCTGTAAATATCACACTGGGCCAATTAAAAAATAAATAAATAAATAAATAAATAATAAAAAAAAAAATTCCTTGCTATGTCATGTAGCAATTGATGTGAATAAACATATAGAGATGTATTGTTTTGATTCAAGTCCGTCATCACATTGTACATAATGAGTTCAATGTGTAAAGGCCTCTAGAGCTAAACTCTCCAGGCCAGTGGCCCTCCAGGCACAGGTTTGGGCATGCTTGCTATAACCTCTTTTTTGACATGTTTGCAGGCACTGAGAATATAGTAATAGTAATACCTTTAGGGGGAATACATTAGAGTAGGGTTTAACACCGTTAATGTTAATAACATTGTATCTGCAGTGCTGTGCTGTTTTCTGCTTCTGATTATTTAGCATTGCATGTTTTTGTAGGAATTTTTGTTATCCTGTGTTACATTAACCAAGTGACGTTATTGCCAACGTCAGCTTGCATTACTTCAGAATTTCTGCAGACGGTACACAGGCCGCCAGGAAATTGAACCTTGGGGACAATTTGGTTCTCAGGGGACTGCTCTGGGGACTAGTTCCTGTAATACCTGATGCAAAAGCTCCTATTATTACCTAAATCGTACGTTTAAAAATGTACCACCCCGTAATGGCTTTTTCTGGGAGTGTGCCAGCCTGAGATGGTTGGTTAGTAGTTAGTAGGCAGTGCAACATGTAAGGTTGTAAAAAAAGTAGGTTTGAGTGGATTTCTTTTTTTCTTTTTTAAGCACCATCTTAACAGTAAGTACACACAAACATTTTTTTTCTTGTCAATAAATGCTATTGAGACTCCAAGGCAAGTAATATTTCTTTTTCAATGTCTTTATGTAGTTTCCTGCTGCTTTATTGGCTGCAAGCCCTTGGCAAACACTTAAAATTCAGAGTGCGCATGAGTGTTTTCCTTTATTCTTTATGATTTTCAAGAGGTAATAAATGTACTGGCTGGTTGATGCAATCATCCCCCTCCTTCAGTCTAGTTGCAAATCCCCTTATTTATTATTTAAAAGCACAACCTTGTTTTTAACCAAAGTCGAAACTAGTTATGCGTTCATCTGTATCTGTAAATTGATGAATTCAATTCTATTTTCCTTCTTAATTATGAGGTTATAGAAGCGGTTATTATAATTCACTGGTGTGTAAAAATGACTGAACTTTGGTTGTCCTTTTGTTGCCTTTAGCACAGTTTTGTTTGTTTGTTTGTTTGTTTTTCAAGAAAGAAAAAAATAATAATAGCCAAGGTTACATTTCTACTGGTGCTCTCACAGTGAGTTGAGGCTGTGATATGAGATGCTCAGGGTCCCATCCATATTTAATCAGTCTCCAATGTACTGAGATCTGCTGAGGCCACGAGGAAGGCTATTATTGGACTGGGCAAGTTCAGCGTAGCACAGGATGTTTTTGCCCCTCCCAACTGGACTGACCACCATATTGCTGATGCCTCTAATACACAGCACAAGGGCTAAAGGCTTTCATGCAGGAGCTGTAACACCTCAGCTTAATTTTTAATGAGGTAGTTTAGTCCTCTGTGGTGATTTTTCACACCAGATGAAGCTGTGTTGCAGCTGAAGTGACAATTAACTGTGACTTTTAAAAAGCTGATGCCCTTTGTGTTGACGGACATCCACATAATTACATTTAAACAACATAGCGGATTAAGAAGTCTTCATTATTTCCTTCATTTCAGAGAACACTGAAAATCAATGCATATTCATGTGAAGTGTCTAATGTAGACCCAACATACAACATCCTAAAACTGAAACACATTACATTCGGCATCCATGGATAGCACTTTGAAATGACACTGAAGAATTCTTGCACTATTCACAAGTGTTCCCAAGTTCAGCCATACACAAAATCCTAGGGACATGTGTGTTGTAAGTTAAAGGACACCTTGTTTGTGGCCAGTTTTCTCCTGTGTCTGACCTATTTAAGCATGCCAGTGATGACAAATACATATGATTCATTCCTCATTACTTTATCTGTAATGAATGAGAAAGTAGTCTTGCAAAATGAGTCAGTTATGCTTAATTTAGTTGAATTCTAAATATTCTTTCATTTGTTTTTTTTTAAATAGACAGCGTGGTCTGGGATGAAGTCTCATGAAGTCTTTCATTGGAGCTGACGTTCACAGTCAGCGGAATCATCCTTTACCGATCCTCCAGCAGACAAAGACCTGCCCATTGCCCATCAACATAGTCCCACTGCACTGCACCGTTTTACTCCCTGACCATGGCTAGTCGAAGAAAGTCTACAACACCCTGCATGATTCGACCAGATGACTTGGTGCCTGCAGATGATCCAGAAGAAACTGATTCTTGCGTTGATGGTGCAGAAGAGAATGGATCATCACATGTATCTTCTAGTGAGGAATGGACAGATAGGAAGAGTTCTGTGAACTCTATGCAGGAAACGGCAGAGCTGGAGAAACCTGAAGTAAAAACACGTCCACAGAGAAAACTCCAGGGAGGTTACGAATGCAAATACTGTCCCTTTTCCACACAAAACCTCAATGAGTTTAAAGATCACGTTGATTCCAACCACCCCAATGTTATACTCAACCCACTGTACTTGTGTGCGGTATGCAATTTCAACACAAAAAAGTTTGATTCTTTGACAGAACACAATGAGAAGTGCCATCCTGGGGAGAGCAACTTCAAGTTCAAGAGAATCAAACTCAACAGTCAGACCATTCTGGAACAGACAATCGAAGGTTCAAACTGTGCAGTCATTTATGATACAAGCAACCCTCAGTCAGGAGAGGAGAGAGACTTTGCTGCCTTTCCTCTGAGCAAATCCACTACTATTAAGCTGGGAAAGCCTAAAGCGGACAGTTTACGGTTGCAAGATGACAGTCCATTGGACAAGCTTGCTCAAGATCTGCCGAAAAAGCAAATTACTGCAGTGAATGTGAATGGGACTGTAATCATCCCAGACGCAACACTTAAGGATGGGCTTTCTCATATAATGCCGTCCTTACAACGGCCACCCAACTACAACTTAGTACCAAAAATCGCTGTCCCCTTGAACACTTCAAAATACAACCCCTCACTGGATGATAATTTGACCCTCATCACCTCTTTCAACAAGTTTCCATACCCTACCCAAGCAGAGCTCTCCTGGCTCACTGCAGCCTCCAAACATCCTGAAGAACAAATTAAAGTGTGGTTCACTACCCAACGGCTAAAACAAGGTATCAGTTGGTCTCCTGAGGAGGTTGAGGAAGCACGAAAAAAGATGTTCAATGGAACAATTCAGCCTGTTCATCAGGCGTTCACTGTCTTGCCTGCACAGTTATCTCAGTCCACTAAAGCTTCACAGCCCCTTATCCAAACCGTCCCTTGCCATGTTTTTGGACAATCTGGTCTAGTGTTGGCACCTGTTGCCAATGGCTCAACTGCAACCAGTGCTTCTCTCGCACTATCAGTTGCAAGTCAAATAGCACAGGGTGTCAAGAGGCCCCACACAGCACCACTGGTTGCCCCAGAGATAAAGAGGCCTTCAATAATCCAGTCCGTTCAGAGTACTCCCAAGTCTGTTTCTCCGACACCAAGCTTTTCTTCAGATAGCGAGAAAACCCCTGATCAGATCAGAGAGCTGACCGCCAGCTATGCTCAGTGCCAGTTTCCTGATGACGAAGAAGTGTATCGTCTCATCGAGACAACTGGCCTCTCCTGGGGAGAGATCAAAAAATGGTTCAGTGATCAGCGCCATGGAAACCATAAGGCAGTACAGCAGATTAAAACAGACCTTTCTTCGAAGGACAGCCAACCGCATAAGCCTGTCGCCACACAATTTCCACTACTAGAGAGAGTCAAAGGCAAATCCTCCGAGCAAATGAAAAAGTTAGAAGAGAGTTTCCAAAGGACAAGCTTTCCAACCCAGGCTGAGATGGAGCACCTTGTGGCAGATACCAGGCTCTCCAAAAATGAAATCGATTGCTGGTTTACGGAGCGACGTGCACTACGAGACAACCTGGAGCAAGCCTTGCTTAACTCGATGGGCTCAAAAAGGCTGGAGCATCACCTTCAAAGGGGATCATTGAATGGATTCCATGAACAGGATAGCAGGGTCAGGGACTCACCGCTTCCCATTCTTGCATCCCCAGCGTGTCCAGAGGCCATAGACAGCAAGTCTCTCTGCCTTCTTAAAGACATGTTTGCACAAACCCAGTGGCCATCACCAGAGGAGTACAACCAACTAGAAGTCCAAACAGGGTTAGCTCGTACAGAAATTGTTCGCTGGTTTAAGGACAACAGATCTGCTCTGAAGAACGGAACCTTAGATTGGATGGAGCAATTTCATAGTCTTAGCAGCAAGAGACCCAATGGACAAAACAGCTCACTGACCTCGGAGCAGGCTCAGAGTGTCCTACAAAGGCACTTCCAAGATTCAAAGGTACAAAAGGGGGATGGTTTTGACAAGCTTGCAGAGCAGTCAAAGCTAACCAACCAGGATATTGTTGAATGGTTCACCAGTAAGCTGGGCCACAACATGCCTGATATCAGCAAGAGTAAGGACCAACATGGACAGGCAAACATAGATGGTAAGAAGTGGGTTTCCTTGGCAGCTGACATCGATGGTAAAGACTTTGATGCACAGAAGGTGGGCCGAGACCTTGAAGTGCTGTCGGCAGAGCACAGAGTGACTGGATGAAGTTATAAAGGTAATAGCCCTGTTTTATGTTCACTAGATATGTGAATGGAGAAGGGACAAGAGAGAGATGCTTTCCCAGAGTAATAGCCTCTGCTTGTGATAATGTAGCAGATGTGGCTAGAAGACAGCCGGGATGTCTGCAGTCTGTAATTTAGCCTTTAGAAAAACAGCTTGGCAGTAAAAGAGAGGGCAGAGCCCAAATTCTGAATTAGTTGGGAGGAGGGCAGTGTGTCAATTTTGGATTTTCTTTCAAACCTTCATCCATAATTCATACGAGTCAAGTGGCATTTGTTGCTTCTTTTGTTGCAGAAGGAAACAGGCTGCTATGACTGATCTAGACGGGCCTGATGATTAAGGAATGACCTCGGTCATCGCGTATGGAACCAATGATCTCGTATCTGGACTCTGAGATTATCAGATGTGAGATTGGACGAGGAGCATCTGCGAAACACTGTCCAGAGAGTGACCATGGAGTGCCAAAGTTTGACTGCTATGTTGTTAGAATTATGCGTTTATTTTATAAAAGGGCCCTTGTACATATTTTTTCTGTACTTCGACAGATTTGTAAAATTTTTTGAAGATGAGACTTTTGTTACGTTTATAATAGGAGTCCTAAGACATTTCCCTTGACCCTTATAATGGAATGTTCAATCGTTTTTTGTGAGAGGACACAAAACCAACCCACCTGCTGGTGAAGCTGGTATAAAACACAATGTGGTCCATGATGGCACTTAATATTTCAAGTGGACACATACAAGCGGTGCTTCAGTAAAAACCATCTCATTCCAGAAAACGAGGTGATATTATGGACTTTTTTTTGTTTTTGGACCATGAACACATTGCCTGCACTCTCATACTGTACCTTATCGCCAAGGGGACAGAGCCACATGGTGGACATAATCATAATAAACTGAAATCAATACAATACAGTGATGCACAGCACATGTTTATTTGTAGTTATAGGCTGATGTTTGGCAATATTACAGTAACTGCAAAATTATCCTTATCATGTTGGCTTTTCCTGGTATCCAAGGCGTAGTTCCATTTTCACTACTCAGCTGTGAACTGCTTTCAGCTCGCTTAAGTGTATTTCTTTTTCCTGCAGCTGCTTTAGTGTCATGTTCAGACATGTATCAGGAATACTGTACTGCTACCAAGAATCCTGCTTGCTCTTTATAAGAACCAGTCTGCTGTAATTTAATAAAACACAACTGATTGAAAGGCTGGTCCGAGTCTTACTGTTTACACAGCACTGCCAAAGTCAAAACGCTAGCTGCAAAATTGAAATGCAATTTTTAAGGCGCCTGGATCCTGAGTGTGTCCTTCAAGACACTGAAATCAAAGTACTAAGCTGCTGTGTATTTGTTGCATTGATCATTTAATGTAAACTGAACATTTGAGTAAAGCTTGTGGATTAAAACAGTATTAATCTTTATTTAACAAGGATTTTGGCAAGAGGTCACCGTGTTTAACTTTGATGTGACTTTCACACCAGTACATAGCATATGAACATAAAGGTATCTGGATTTTATAAAGCACCTTTATCAAAACAATGTGTTGAGGGATGTAATAGAATATTAAATCAATGTGTCACAGTGCATGTTAAGATATTATAGCACTGAAAGGCCATAAATACAACTACCAGTGTACAAATAATTACAAAACTTAAGTTTCTGGTTTGGAAAACTGACTGCATGACAAGGTTATTGTCAACTTAATCGTCATTGATGGGTGAAAGTGCATGGCAGTTCACTGTAAATTGACTGATAAACTGTACTCAAGCCTGGCATCTAAACGTATAAAACAAACCAACTGACAAATGCGTCTAAATGTATAAAACAGACTGAAATATGCACAGCAATTTCATCTGCATGTTCTGATTGGTAATTTTGTTAATTCCCAAATATAAAGCACAAGCAATGCTTAAGACAAATCACATAAAATTTAACCTAATCAATTTAGACAAATGAAGCAATTAAAAAAATGCTAGATTGAAAAATCAATAACCGATTCCTAAACAACCATGCTAACAACGATCTACACTGAGCCATGAAGAAATAAATCAGCTACATCTGACTCGGAGCAAGTAAAATGAAGCTTGCGTACTCTGATTGATGCCGTCATATTATGGGAAACACGATCAAAGTCCCCTGAATTTCCTACCTACACCAGCTCTGCTGCAGCGCATATTTTTGCAGAGCTTCTGTACACACTGCGAAACTCAATAACAGTGTGATATGACATCAAGAATAAGAGGAAAATGTGTAAATGCTGGAACAGAGCCCTCGTCGCTTTTCCTTGTGGGTCAGAAGAAAAGCAACAAACACAAACGAACCCCCAAAACAGAGAAAATCCATCTTTTGCAGCATTGATGTTAGAAGTTTCTGTATTTATCCACTGACGCAAGAGTCAAAAGGCTTCAGTCGTCGCCCAGTCGAAAACCTTGACCCCAGTTATGGCGTCCACCACCTCCCCCTCCGCCACCCCCACCTCCAGCCTGCTCCTGAGGCATGGGTCTTCTGCTTGGGGGAACGCCAAATCCAGACACTCCACCTCGTCGATTTGGAAACATCTGGTAGCTGAGAGGAAACATGAAATGACAGGTAGATTGAGACAATAGGGCAGAAAAAAACAGCCAGTTACAGAGTAAATCTGTCAATAGTCAACACAGATGCTCACACAGAAGACACTTTTAAAAGGTCATAAATCACCATGTGAAGTTTATTTATGAACTAATTTGGAGAGGATCACGTGCTTATGATAGCCTTCAGCTGGTCCCGCATTATTCAATTTATGATTCACCAATCAGACGATTCTTAAGCCACTTCAAATACCCTAAGTTCCATATCACAGCCATTTTCGTTTTGAAGAATCCCCCCTTCCACCCCTAGTCCTCCTACTTTCCTAGGTGGGTGGCACGGTGGCCCAGTGGTTAGCACTGTTGCCTCACAGCAAGAACGTCACTGGTTCTAATCCTTACCAAGCCAGCAGACGTTTCTGTGACAAGTTTACACGTTCTCCCCGTGCTTTCCCCCAGTTTACTCCCACCGTCCAAAAACATGCAACTTACATTAATTGACTAATTCAAATCGGCTCCATAGACATGCTCCTAGTAAGTTGTTTTCTTTTAAAAGCAATCACTATCTGTTCATTAGCTACTACTGCAGGGGAGTTCTCGAGATCTACTTGAGCTCAAACTCCCCTCTCGCCTTGCAAACGGGAGGGAGCCCCGGGCTCGAGGATCTTATGAGCTCAGGGCTCTCTCCCGGGACAGCATGCCAATCAAGCTTTAGAATCAATCATCAGCTAAGTGTGAACTCTTGAAAACGTATTTTTGGAGATGTTGATAGTCATATGTCCCACGTAGCTAAAAACACTATTACAGGGTTCATACAGTCATGGAAAAGCTGGAAAAGTCATGGAATTTTGACATGGCATTTTCCAGGCCTGGAAAAGTTTTGGAAAACACAGAAAAGCCCACCAAGTTTTGGAGAAGTCATGGAAATTAGTTGAACAAATATCTGTATACTTCAATTAGGGCTGTGCGATATTGCAAAAATCTAACATTACGATATTTTGTATTTCTGTGACACATGTTGCGATGTGAATACAATTTCAGATGATTTAACAGGTTTATTTGGATTGATTGGGGGGATTTTGTAGAAGAGTAAATATTGAATAATATATAACAAATAAATGACAAGCATAGATAAATAAAATATAGTAAAGACAAAAGTGATTTACAGTGTTCAGGTATTCACTATTTAGGTACAGATATTGAATAATCAACACTGCATAGTCTTCATTGTAGATTATTTAATCTTTATTAAAGTTACAAAAAAAAATCTCTTGTGGCCGGATGCTTTAAAATTTGAAATACTGAAATGTTCACACAGTCACAGGCCTTAAAGAAACAGGTTACTCAAAGATTAAAATGTACTCACTATTTACTCACACTTCACTTGTTCCAATACTATTGGAGTTATTAAATTATATTCTTTTTGTTCATTCATTCATTTTCTTTTCGGCTTAGTCCCTTTATTAATCCGGGGTCGCCACAGCGGAATGAACCGCCAACTTATCCGGCATTTGTTTTACGCAGCGGATGCCCTTCCAGCCACAACCCATCTCTGGGAAACACATCCATACATTCTCATTCACACACATACACTATGGACAATTTAGCTCACCCAATTCACCTGTACCGCATGTCTTTGGACTGTGGGGGAAACCGGAGCACCCGGAGGAAACCCACGCAACCACGGGGAGAACATGCAAACTCCACACAGAAATGCCAACTGGCCCAGCCGGGGATTGAACCAGCGACCTTCTTGCTGTGAGGCGAACGTGCTACTCACTACGCCACCGTGGCGCCATACTCTTTTTGTGTTCATTTAAAAAAAAAAAAGAAAACTCCAAAGTTTTGAAACAAGTGAAGGGTGTAATGAAATAGGTAAATTATTTTTTGGGTGAACTATCTCTTTAAAAATACATACAGATGATGTAGTCCATAATAATAAAATCTATATTAGACTATAATCTCAACATTGCAATCCTGCAATGTGACTATTGCAGATGCACACATTGCTGTATCGATGCTGAACCGGTATATTGTGCAGCCCTAACTTGAATATAGGTTAGTTGCCTTTACTTCTTTTCTGTCCTTGGCCAAAAACTTTCATGGCCCTTTAAATAGTGATGAGTAGGGCCAGACGGAATCTGCAGACATTTTTTGCTATTTCTGCAGAGTATTTAGTTAAAAATCTGCGGATTTATGCGAAATGATTTTGGCAGTATCATAACTAAAAACTTAATATATGAAATAAAAAGAAATACCTTTTTTAACTTTTTATTTAATGTTTACAATGTGAATCCAATTAGATCCACTTTATTTGGTGAACAAAGAAAGTCTTTCATATAAAATCTTTACTAAAAGACAGAAAATAGTACTTTACAAACTGTATTGTAAATAAATCATATGAATATTTTCATATTAGTCAACATTATTAGTAAAAATTAATTTGAAAATTGAATAAACACACATTTACACCAGTAAATAAACAGAATCAATGATGGGCTAAAAATCTGCGGAAATCTACAGAATTCTGCGCGCGCAGATTCCGTGTGGCCCTAGTGATGTTTTACGTTTTGCACTTAAAAATAAAGCATTGTATTGATCCATTTTTGCCATTTATGTCATCTGAGACTTTGTTCACATGAAGGGCTTTAAACTGCTTTAGTACTTGATTTAAAACTAGGGAAGTCTCAGTGTAGCTCTCCTTATTCAAATACTTTTCCCAATACCACAATTTTTATATGAAGTCCAAATGACCATCGCCTATGAATAAATGTCTAATCATAGATACATAAATGCATTTCATCTGGATTTAATCCTTGTTTTTTTTTCTATTCAGCTATGGGTTAACAAAAATAATCACAATTAATTCTCAGACATATAAAACAGCACTTAAACTCACAGGAACTGTGGGGTGGAGAGGAAGGAGCGCCCACCCAGATCCATGGGATATTTGAACATCAGAAAGAAGTACAGATGGCCAACCAAGTTTCCGATAAGCTCATTGACAACTCTGAACAGAGAAATGATTATTGTTACAATTGTTTTTGTGACTGTGAGGACTCCTTAAAAGTGCAACATTTACACCAAATGACTGAAAATGAATCTATGTGTGTTCTTACGAGCCACCGATGATATAGTTGAATCCCAGGATGACCCAAGGTAGATAACAAGCCTGTTTTAGTGTGAACAATAACAGGGTTCAGCGTGAAGCATTAAACATGTTGGTATAACGTATTAAAACCATACTAGAATCAACTAAACACCTTGAATCTGGTCCCGAACCAGAATGATACAATCATGTCACGATTCAGCTGAGCCCAGACGTACAGAACAGACATGATCAAAGGGATCATCAGGAGCTGCAAAAGACAAATACAGGAGAAACCGAACATGTCATACAGTTAAGACTAAAGCTGCTTTTAAGTGTGATTCATTGGTCTTTTAAACAACTATTGGTCACATCATTAAAAACTTGATTAACAAGCACAATGCCCATGCCACATCTGATGAAGTAGCTCAATGATTCAGACATTATTTTTTTTAATTAAAGTGCTTCAAAATCATTAAGCAAAATACTACTCGATGATTTAAGGCTGATGATGTTTGATTTAATGATACTCAGGTTTAAAAAAACAAACTGATAATCAGAAATGTCTTAATGTCCTAACAGCAGATCGGCATATTATAGTCATTTCTGAAGTATGATGTGACAGGGAACAATAAAAGAATGGCTGTTAAATATTGCCATTACAGCACTTAAGTGCGTTATAAAGTACACTCACCGGCCACTTTATTAGGTACACCTTACCCGTTTTGCCTTCAGAACTGCTTCGTTGTATTCGAATATAGTGAACTCACTGTCATGTTCAAGAAACTAGTTTGAGATGATTCGTGCTTTATGACATGGCACGTTATCCTGCTGGAAATAGCCATCAGACCATTCTCTGTAAACCCTGGAGATGGATGTGCGTGAAAATCCCAGTAGATCAGCGGTTTCTGAAATACTCAGACTCAGACTTGAGTGCTTGAGAAGTCCCAGAAGTCATTGCGACTGGAGGTGGGAAGCGCAGCATTTTATATAGATTTATTATTAAAGTTCAGAGACATAACTTATTTATCTCAAGGGATTCACTAAATGAAACGGTGAAAGTAAACATTACCATGAATGTCTTAATAAAGGAATAAACTCATTAAGGGAAATTATTTGCTGAAATTTGTATTAAAATCTGTTTTATTTATATTGTGCAATGTATATTTGTAAAATCTTTATGAATAGTTTATATTGTGAAAACGGAACAAAAAAATCGTATGAACGCTGTAATGTTTAAATAATTTTCCATTAAAAAACGAATGAAGGTCATGTGACCATCAGGAAGAACGTAGCATCTCATTCCTCACAGGACACATTCTCTGTTCTCACGGTCTCACGAGTTCGTTCTTTCGAAGACACCTGGTAAGAGCGGTCTTCACAAGAATGATTAGAAATTTTCGTTAACGAGCAGTTCGGCAGGTGTACCTAATAAAGAGGCCGGTGATGTTCAAATAAAGAAACGGTTCTTTCAAATTGTAATAATACACCAGAATGGTACAATTTTAACTGTATTTTCTTATCATCCAGCACTCATGAAAACCCACAATGTTAAATCTGTTTGTGTGTGTCAATTTTAAATCCTTGCTAAAATACAGTGGATGATTTAGATATATTAAGATACACACACATACATACATACATGCATACACATATATATAAAATATTACCTGCATGTCCATCATTAAGCCCGTTATCTGAATCATAAATATTAAGGACAGATAAAAGCTGTGAAAAGAATGTGACTCGTAGAAAATCTTTTGCTTGTTCAGTAGAACGTTTAAACCATGAAAACCACTTCCTCGGGGGATAATATGTCTTTAATGCAATATACGGAAACGCTGCATTTAGCACATCTCATTCACAGTTAATGTAGGCATTCACCGCACAGAAGCAAATCATTTCATGACGTTGAATAATCACTTGTTTGCTCTGCACTGAATAACATTTAATCTTTTAAAATATTACAGTATGGGGTGTGTGTGTGTGTGTGCGCGCAGGGCAGAAAGGATACAACAATGCATATCCAGTTGAACAGAAGCATGAACATGTAATCTGCAGGTCTTCCATCAAAGGCCCCTGTAAAAGAGAGAAGACACATCTCACGCTAATTATTTCAGTCTATAAACTGAGGTAGATGTTAAAAGGGGACCATCTGCATATGTTTTTGACATGCCCACAGCGGGCCACCTTTTGGTCAGGTGTTTTAATACATTCAATAAAGCCCTCAATATCAATATAGACCATAATCCTTTGCTAGCCTCTCGTTGGAGTATCCCTTGGATGTGATCTGACAGTCCGTGACAGCAAGGTTGTTGCCACAATTTTAGCTAGACGTGCCATACTTATAAAGTGTAAACACACTTCCCCCCTACACATGACAAGTGGATACAGGACATTTTTACCGTATCAGACTTGAACAGCTAAGATGCATGGGACGATAACAAGGTTTTCAAGGTATACCGCGGTTTGGAAAAGTTACGATTTTAAAACCACCAAAATTTACTGCTATACCGTTCCTATGGTTTGTGTACGATTTTTTATTTATGTTTGTTTTAGGAAAAAAGTATCTCCAGCATAAAAGATATCCATAATCGTAAAGAAATCTGTGTTTGAGAAATAATGAAGACAGCAGAAGTCTATGATTCATTTGAATAATTCAGCCTGACATTTTTACAGCTCCAAAATATTTTAAATGTTTTTCAAAGTAAAATACAATATATTGTGTTCAAAGAGAATTTTGTTTGTTTGTTTTTTAGCCAGACATTTAAAAAGAATATATTTTAGACCAGTAATCACAATACAGAGAAACCGTGCTATTTTTATCCAAGATTATCATACCGTCAGAATCATATCCTGGCCCATGCCTAATGCTAACTCTCCAGCTCACTAGATTCCTTTAATAAGACTTGGGATCCCTTCCTTGATATTGAAGGCCCACCTATAACACCTGGTGCTGGCAAGCTGTTACATTTACCAATTTATCAGTTTTTTTATTTTGATAATTATTATTTTTAAAAATCTATTATTATTTTCCCCAATCTGTATCCAGTTATTCTCTGATGTTATGTACATATGTATCTAATGTACTTAATTACCCATTTGTGTATTTTTGTTTTGTTTTGTTAATTGAATTAATGAATGAGAGGTTAGGGGATGGGGATGATTTACAATGGACAATATATTACTGCTTACCTCTCTCAATATTTAATTTGCATTATCATACAAAAAGACCAATAAAAAGATTGAAAATAAATGCTAAAAGGGAATTAACAATAAATTAATGAATTAAACAAGAATCCAACCACCAGAAGCCTAATAAAAGCTATTTAAGTTCACAAAGTGGGTTTGCATTTTGAAAAAAAATAAAAAATAAAATCACATGATCAGCTGAATATTTTATCTTGATAATCCTCTTATTACTGGACATTTTCACTCATGGAATTAATTGTGACTGTGATTATAGCATTTTTATTTTTACAACAGCATCAGTAAAAAGTTATATCAGTATGTCGATTTTTGTAAAAATGAAGGGCCATTTACACCAAAAAGAGTAACTGTGAGGTTAACCATATTACCATTCACTTTATACAATACGCATTATACACTGAGCATGGTGTTGCCTGCTGATTGAAAGGGATAGTTCACCAAAAACGAAAAAGTTCTGTCATCATTTACATTTATAGGTTTTGTTTTTCCTACTATGGAAGTCAATAGTTAATAACCAGTTTCTAACATTCTTCAAAATCTCTTCTATTGTGTTTAAGAGGGGGGAAAAAACTTAAAAGGTTTTAAACCACTTGAGAGTGAGAAAATAATGAATAAAAGTTTATTTTTGGGTGAACTATTGCTTTAAATGCTCAGATACTTTAACGACAAGTGAATTCTTATTGTGTTAAACTGTTCATCAGCTTGACAAAAAAAAACTAATAATACTGAAAGTGACACCAAAAATATTATTCCATTTTTATAACAATATATCATCATCATTGCTATGCAAGGGCCATAACTATGAAGGTTTAATGCTTGTTCTAATTCTATATGAAAATAAAGTTGACAGAAAAGCTATTAGCATAAATGACAGAAATGACTGCAGAACTATTTTACAGCATTTTTGCTCTTTATTTGAAAATACTCATATAACTGCCCTGTATTGATGTGGTTATTATTTTAAGGCAAAGAAGTTACCTGTTTCAAGCCTCGACGAGTACTGGTACAGGAAATACAAATTAACCAAGTAGAGAAAACCTGTCCCTGGGCCAACCGGGAAATACAACGTTGCAGTAATCGGTCTCCAGATCTGTTGAAAGAGCACAGGAAAATGACGCATCAATGTAGATATTGACACACAAATATGACATCTACATCTAATGTATATGCTGCTGTTTTTTTAATTTGCAAAGTACACTTGATTAAATCAGTAAGAACAATATTCTATCTAACATTATTTTTGACTAATTGGAAATACTTCTGGCACCACGGTGGCCTAGTGGGTAGCACGTTTGTCTCACAGAAAGAAGGTCGCTGGTTCAAGCCTCGGCTGGGTCAGTTGGCATTTCTGTGTGGAGTTTGCATGTTCTCCCCGTGGTTGCGTGGGTTTCCTCCGGGTGCTCCGGTTTCCCCCACAAGTCCAAAGACATGCGGTATAGGTGAATTGGGTAGGCTAAATTGTCCGTAGTGTACGAGTGTGATGTTTCCCAGAGATGGGTTACAGCTGGAAGGGCATCCGCTGCGTAAAAATATGCTGGATAAGTTGGCGGATCATTCCGCTGTGGCAACCCCGGATTAATAAAGGGACTAAGCCGAAAAAGAAAATGAATGAATGAATGAATGGAAATGCTTCTGCTTTGAAAGAAGTTTCTTTTTCTTTTTTTCCAACAATTTAAGCCCTTACAGAGGAGGGAATGAATAAAAAATAATGATAATATACATTTTTTTTAATAAAATAGGAAAATACAAAATAAATAAATAAATAACACTGCCATCATAAAGACTTTTCAGGGAATACATTTGTACATCAAATTACATCATAGTTACCTCAGATTACATTGGTGATAGGTTAAGTAACCTCTAAATGTACATATCTAAATATGCTGTAATACATATTGTCTTTATTTGTAGACATGCAGTCATTTTTTTCCATTACATAAACCTGTTTAAGTCTCTAAATCCACTGAGTCACCTTTGGAGAATCTTCTTTCATCCAATGTACTGTTAAATTTTTTTTGCAACCAGTAATAACATCCTTAGTACAAATCTTGTTTCTTCATTAAACCTTTCTTTGGACAGTGCTTTCAATAAGCACACAACTGGATTAAGGGGTATTTCTATATCAAATATCTTATCTATTTCTGTTTTAACATTTTTCCAAAATTCTTGAATCTTAGGGCAGTCCATGTCCAACACAAAGCAACATGTGTACAAATTACAACGGGAATTATTTAAGTACTAAATTTTTACTTTCCAATCAAATCAATCCTAAAATGTATATTAGGGATGCTCCAATTGATCGGCCTGAGATCTGTATTGTTTGATAATCACATTTTATGACTTGATCTGTACTCGCCAATTTGGCCGATCACATGAACCGATCACAAGTGTTTGTTTTTGAGTTTGCATTCAGAGAAAGATGCATTAGATCTTCTTTTGCATCAGATACGCACTCCAAGCCTTTTCTTCATTGATGCACCTTGAATTACTCTTCCATCATTTGCAATGTTTTTAAACTGCATTGATAGTTGGATGTCTTACCAAATATTTAATCTATTATTTTCTTTAAAGCTGCTTCTGACCATGACGTGTCCACACTTAAGGGTTATAAGAGGCGTGTTTGAGGAATTATATGCAACATCCTTCATTTATTCTCCTCGGTAAGGCCAGATCTCCACTTAAGTATCACACTTAAGATGGAAAATGTGCTTTATGCAATGTTAAAGTTATATAGTTATTAAGTTTGAAGAATCAGAATCGGTATCGGCTGCATGACGAGGAATCGGTACTCGGTATCGGCTCCAAAAATCCTGATCAAAGCATCCATATACACAGCTGAAGTCAAAATTATTAGCCGCCCTTTGAATTTTTCTTTCTTCTTCAAATATTTCCCAAATGATGTTTAACAGAGCAAGGAAATTTCACAGTATGTCTGATAATATTTTTTTTTTCTGGAGAAAGTCTTATTTGTTTTATTTCGGCTAGAATGAAAGCTGCTTTTAATTTTAAAAAAAAAACATTTTAAGGTCAAAATTATTAGCCCTTTAAGCTATTTTTTTTTTCAATAGTCTACAAGACAAACCATCATTACACAATAACTTGCCTAATTACCCTAACCGGCCTAATTAACCTAGTTAAGCCTTAAAATGTCACTTTAAGCTGTATAGAAATGTCTTGAAAAATATCTAGTCAAATATTATTTACTGTCATCATGACAAAGCTAAAATAAATCAGTGATTAGAAATTAGTTTTTAAAACTATTTTGTTTAGAAATGTGTTAAAAAAAATCTGCTCTCCGTTAAACAGAAACTGGGGGAAAAAAATGAACAGGGGGGCTAATAATTCAGGGGGGACTTCAACTGTATATATATCATTTTATAAATCACCAAGGAGTTTCGGTTTCATCTACAACCCTTCTTTAACGCTCTACTCCGGAAAAAAAAGTCACCTACATCTTACATAGCCTGCGAGTGATATAAATTAACAAAAAAAAATTCACATTTAGGTGAACTCAATCCTTTTATTCCCTTCAGAAATCAAAAACAGCCACTGAAAATATCCTCGCGCCAGCACGATTTGTATGCAATCACCAGCACCGCCTGAAAGTTCAGATAAAATGGAGTGGCTTCCATGCTTGCACTGCAGATTTGATTCCCCACACATTCTGAAGTCATTATTACCCATATGGCCGAGCACAACTGCAGCTATTACACCAGACACAAACTGACACTCATCTGGCCTGTTATCCAGATTTGCTTCGTAATTCCCAGACTAGAAAAAAAAACTAGGTCAGTAAACACCAAACACACAACCCTGCACATTTTTTAAAACTCTCCAGTGTTTAATTTGCCCTCAGCACAATGACTGCACATGCACACATTATCCCTCTCTGTATTCTCCGTCTGTCTCGTCCTTCCTCCCTTCTAGTTCTGTCTCTCCTCCCTCTTCTGAGCTAGCAGGGATTTTGGGTCGGTCTGGAGGACTGCGAATCCGCTGAGCAGCAATGCTTTGATGTTGGCGTCTGAAGCGACTCTGCGGTAGTCAGGCAGTCCAGCGCAGCGGCCTCTGCAGCAGAAAACACGCAGGCTCGCTGGTGTGTGGAGAGAGAGAGGTGACCTCTGTGGACTGCAGCGCACAGAGAAGTGGGTTAAAAAGCACAGCAGGGTTGGTATGCCGTGAGAGGACGAGGAGAGCTTTATTTGGCAGCTTCTCGCCGGCTAAATGATTCTGCACTGTAAAACAGAAGAAGCTTGTACTGACAGGATAGAGGTCATGAATTGTTAGCCACTCGCCAGCAGACGGGAGTTGCGTCTTAAATAACAGCACGAGTGGATAAAATCACAGAAAACCTGTATGAAAAAGAGCTCAACCTTTAAGTGGCTAAATTATAACCAAAATTGCAGCTATTAAAAAAAAAAAGAAGAATCATCACTGCTTAATTAGCCATTAGCAGAAGTCAAATGCTCTGTGTCTGAATTTTCGGTGCATCATTTAGAAAGATGTGTCATGGAAACAGAATAAAAGCATTAATGATGCCATTTGCAAACTATATCAGCCCATAAATGTCATTAAATCTCACTGTTTAGGACATAGTGACATTTGATAAATGTTAAATACCACAAGCATTACCACACAGAGTAATAAGAGTATGCAGATGCATTATAAATTTCATTTTAGAGGCTTTTCTTCTTCAGGAATGGTGTATTAATCCACTTATATGGTGGCTGTTCAAAAGAGTGACTATTAATATTTTAGAGATCAGTGGTTCTTCAATCCCCCAATTCCAGCACAATATTCAGCGCCTGACTCCATATACGGCAAGATATTTCTGCTGTAATTATTTCAAAGTTTTCAATTTTGCAGTGATACAATTTATTCACATGATTAATTTATTAAATTCGTTAAAAAATAAACGAACCGCCTTTTTGGTATTCCGTTTTATTCTGTAGTGCAAAATTATATGAACTTGAAAACAAGGTGAGGGAAAACTAAAAAGAAAAATGCTTTCAGTTCTTGATGTGAACTTCATTGATTTCAGTTCATTGTTTATTATTACAGCTTTAACGCCCAAATCATTAGGGGGATTAGGATTTCATGAGCATAAAATTATACAGTAAATATGTTACATTATTATTTTTTGTAATGTATAATTTGTAAAGATGCATTATGTAATCATATCACCATTAACCATTTCATTTAAAATTTAACTGAATTTATTTTATCCCTTTTTTCCCCCACACAACACTACAGTTTAAAAACGTTTCTGAAGGAAGTGTTTATAACCTATACTGCATGTAATAGGAACAGATGCTAAAACAGGTGCACACAGTTTGCTGTAATAATGCATACAAATGTTTCTAACAAAGTTTCCTAACGCCGTTTTTCCACTGTATAGCATATACATACAGCTTTGCGCCACCTGGTGGAAAATGCTGAAACTGAAAACACAAAATATCTTAGGCTTTGGGACATTTTCTCAGACAATAAATTAATGTTTTTACGGAGTTGGCTCAGAAGTACTAATTGTTTAAACATTTTTTTTTCGTTTCCTTCACTTGAGACATTAGATCACTAACAGCTCAACACTTGTTAAAAAGTGTGAGATATCTCCTATTGAGGGTATTATTTTTATCATCAGGAAAGCTGCCTGTGGGTTCATTTTATGAGTCTGTATATTCAATTTAATTTTCTGATATACAGAGAATTAAAACCAAATGGGAGGAAGAGTTAGATACTGATATTGATGAGGAAACATTGGATGACATTTTGTCTAACGCTGAGAAAATATGTTTGCACACGTACAAGACAAATACAATATAAAATAATACAAAGAAAGGACCAAATATCAGATTTTTAATGAATGTGACCATCTTGAATGACAGTTGTCACACTTAATTTCCCCATATTTAATCAAACTTTGTCAAAATTGGGCATCAAAAAGCATCATTTTTCTTTCTTAGGTCTCAACACGCAAATGTATTCTAGTATCTAATTATTCTAGAAGATCTCACTGCAGAGAGGAGTAGTAGTAGCTCAGTAGTTGCTCAAAATTCAACCTGGCAGCCTATGAAAAAGCCTAATGTCCCGGAAGTAGCCTAGTAGACGCGTATTTGACTCTCATTGGCTGAGCACAAACCAGGCGGGGCGCGTTTAATATTCTGCATTTTTGTCTTATTTCGCTACTTTTGATTTAAACTGCCTTTTCAATACAGTGATTTACCTGAAGTGTAAACATTTTAATAGTGAGGAACAGATGACAGCGGGTTTAAGCATGAACACCACAGCCCACTCTGTTACTATTCTGCTTAACGTTAATCAATCAATATCGAATAAACTAATAACTTTACCTAACATTTATCTTCTAAATAGACAGCAAACTAATATTACACAAACTATTCTGCCCAGTGTAACATAAAAAAAGACTATGAACTAAAATCGGACTGTTGACTTTCTAGACAGCATTACCAACAGTTCACTATGTATACAGCACAGTTCTGAACGCAGTCCTTTAGTGGGCATCAGTGTAGCGCTACTACAGTGTGGGGCCTACAAGGCCTTGCTGGGTCATCGCTGCAGTTGTATTACCTTTCCGTATTGCTTAATGTGGTTTTAACTCACCTGAAATTTATGAAAGAATGCTTCTGGCCATAACACGAGGTACATAGGGCCGATTAATCCCAGCTTTCCTATTAGCGGCAGAGCAATGGAGCCAGCAAACCAGTATCGAGTGATGAAAGGGATGTTTTTAAACCAGTCCCCGATATCCGACATCTTGCCATATGACTGGAGACCCTGAATATTCTCTGTCGTTTCTCCGCAGATGCTGATTTACCAAAAGAGCAGGTGCAACACACGAATCTGAGGTCACAACTCAGAAATGCTGTTTCAGTCCTCTTCTATTTTGGTTACGCACTCCTTCCCGTTTAGTTTACATGACGTGGCCGCGCACAGACGCGTTCTCGTTGCGACTTTTCGTTAAATTTGACTGTCAAATTAACAGTCATGCAAAAAATATCAAAAATTATTATTATTATTATTATTTAAACTTAAATATTTGAAAATATGTGCGTTATTACCGAAATACGTTTTGATTCACAAACTCTTCAACAGTTATATGATTGCAGTGTGAATTTGTACGAAATCGAGGTCTTTTATATTGACGTCGCATTTGATGCGTTTTGAAACCGGAAACAGCTTCTTTGTGGCGCTACTTTTGGCAAAAGAAGGGTTTGCGTCTATTTTTTTTAAGTTTTGTACATGACAGACAATTGCTGTATGTGTTATGAAAAGCGTTAAAATCTTAATGATATCTTATTGCACATAGGTCATTGAGTTGTTACGTTTTGTAAAAGAGGTAAAAAACTTTATTTGTTCGAATTATAAACCTTTTTATTTACTTACTGTTTTTATCTACATGTTAGTGTCACCAGTTTGCTTTTTATAATATCCCCCCCATACAATACACGTGAAGGGGGTAAATTAGGCTGTAATGTTTACTTTGTGTTTGTCTGTGTGCAGTCGTGCGGAGATGTCTCTCAGTTCAGTGAACTCCACCTTGTCCAATCTCAAGTCCTGTCAAGCAGATGTTGGAGATTATATGGATATGGTGGCCGACGTTGCGCTGGGAATAGTCGAAGCACAAGGTGAGCAACCAATGTTTATCTAACTATATCTTAGAAAAGTAGACACTAATAGATACATTAAAAACACAAATTGATAGCTAAATGTTCAGATCAGAAAAGTTTTACAATTTCACTGTTTTACTGTATGCAGTTTTGCTAAGTATCAGAATCTTTCAAATCTTCTTTGACCCCAGATTTTTGAACAGTAATGTATAATGTATATTATTTACAAGAAAATTCATTCGTTCATTCATTCATTTTCTTTTCGCTCAGTCCCTTTTTTAATCTGATGTCGCCCCCGTGAAATGAACCGCCAACTTATCTAGGATATGTTTTACACAGCGGATGTCCTTCCAGCTGCAACACATCTCTGGGAAACATCCATACACTCATTCACACTCGTACACTACTGACAATTTAGCTCACCCAATTCACCTATAGCACACGTATTTGGACTTGTGGGGAAAACCGGAGCACCCGGAGGAAACCCACGTGAACACGGGGAGAACATGCAAACTACACACAGAAATGCCAACTGACCCAGCCGGGGCTCAAACCAGCGACGTTCTTGCTGTGAAGCGATAATATACATAATATACATTATTAATAGTGACATTGGGGGATTATATATCAGTGCACAGTGCTTATGAGTGTGGCCAATATACTGACACTGAGGAGAAAAAACATGAATAAAGGTGTAAATTTTGTTTTAATGTGCGCATAAAAATGTTCTCATAGCTTTTCAGATATAACCACTGAGGGAATAAATATTGAGGATGTTTTTTGGTAACAATTCGGGAACCTTGCTGTCTGTGGAGGATGAGGGAGCTATCAGAAAATATCTTTGTGTTTTGAAAACTGAGTATATAATAGCATAATTAATTCAATTTAGGTCAACTAACCTTTTTAACCTCCGGTTTCCCTCACAAGTCCAAAGACGTGGTGTAGGTGAATTGGGTAGGCTAATCTGTCCTTAGTATATGTGTGTGAATGAGTGTGTATGGATGTTTCCCAGAGACGGGTTGCAGCTGGAAGGGCAGCTGGACCCCAGATTAATAAAGGGACTAAGCCGAAAAGAGAATGAATGAAAACTTTTAAGCATTTTCATTTCAGGTATGGAAAACAGCCCGTCCCTGAAGAAACTGGGGGAGATGATTATGGAGTGCTCCAGACTGGACAGTGAAATCAACTGTTTAGTGGAGTCCGTTAATGAAATGACTGCTCAGGTCTGTCTTATCTGACTAAAATCATTGCACATTCACCAGCCAAGCCAGCGGGATGACTGTCTTTCACATGTTCTGTAGGTCAGACGTGAACCTCCAGAGGCCATGGTTAATCTGAGAAACTCTGTGAAGGACCGCTTCACTGAGCTGATCGCTGGCGTTTCAGATTCAGACCTGCGAAGGCACAGCAAGGTGGTTGCTTTCAAGGAGACTGTCAGGAAATATGCCATGCAAGGTCGGAAACCCAAATGACCAAAAAATGTTCACAAATGACCCTGTATTTTTTCACATCAAAATTTTTTCTAAATAAGTCTATAAGTCTAATAAGTGTGTGTTTGCATATGCAACAGCTCAGAATCCTGCTGAGAATGAAGAGGAAGAGCTGGATGAGGACATTGCGGTAACACAGAGCCAGACCAACTTCATCTGCCCTCTCACGCAGGTACACACCAGCAGTGTTTCGTGTGATTAAATGCAAAGAGAACAAATAAGAAACAGGAATGTTGTTGTGTTATTTTAATGTATTCATTTATTTCACTGTGTCTTGTTCTGATAGGTTGAAATGGTCAATCCAATGAAAAACAAGAAATGCAATCATTACTATGACCAAGAGGCGGTGCTTGAAATGATTAAGAACAAGCACAAAAATAAGAAGAAATTTCGGTATGTAACCACTGCACACTACTGTCTTCATGGCGTCCTAAATGAGTGTACAAATGCATGTAGTTTGTTTTAATATTAAAAAATTAAGCAGCGTAGGCTTGGGCGGTATCCAGATTTTGATACCGTCAAACATCCTCCCTATTTTATCTTGGTACACGGTATTACTTTGAATAATATAAGAATCATGACGTAAGGCTCAGACAGCATCAACTAACTGTTGGCTTGTGCCTAAATAGCTCAGAAACTGAATACCAAACACTAATAACAAAATAACATGCACAACAATATTAACAACTTTTATTAGCAACAAATAGCAGTTTATAACGAAGTACAAGTACAACAGTCGAGCAGACTTAAATGAACATAAACATCCTGAACGCGCACACAAACTAATTGAATTTTATCATGTCCTCAAAGGACTTTTTCCACTGTGTGGAAAGAGACCATTTTCTTTCGCCAAGTATTTTGTCACAGAACAAGGAGACTGTCCCTTTTGTACTTTGTTGTTTTCACGAAGGCCCACTAGGCCTGTCACGATATCTATTTTTTGTTGTACGATATATTGCACCAAAATATATCGCGATAAACGATATTATTGTCATTTTAAGACCATTTTAGGCCACTCATTATATAATGCCAGAATGGCTATATAATAGCATCATAACGCAAGTACACTCTTCAGAAGAACACAATGTTTTGTTCTTAAGAATATTTGATTTAATTTTAATATTAATTTTATTATTTTAATAATTTAATGATTAGGCATTGGCATCAGAATGTGAAAACGCATATCCAAAACAAATAATAAATAAATGTTAACAAAAAAAAAAATGCAAGGCTAAAAAGTTACAGAGGCTGCGATATCTCTCATATCTGCAACACCTCTAATAGAGATAGAGAAGTTGTGCAATCAGCTAAAATGTTGCAAGAATAAATTTTTTACGTATGGGCGATATATATTGCATCACCAAAAATGATTGAGGTCATGTCCATGTATTGTGCGATAAGTCGATATATTGATTATTGTGACAGGCCTAAGGCCCACATTATCCTCGGCTGCGTGCTGGCAGTTGACTTAGATGTTGTTGGTCGTGCATTGGGAGGCGTTGAAACTGTTGCACTGAGGGATCTCTGGTCCATCCTTGCAGCAGTGAGTGGATGGTAGTTTCGTATATGCAACATTAGGTTCGAGGTATTTCCATCTCTCGCGGTCACCTTTTTGTTGCACATTTTGCAAATTGCCTTGTCCGTATTTGCCGCCTCTCCCTTCCCGTTCAGTCGAAGTTGTGTGTTGTTTTTCAAGACTAGGAAACTTGGTGCACGACTCGCCATCTTTCCCCACCTTTCTATTTCTCCTCTACGCTGTCCCATGATGACAACCACACATGCACATTTTTAGGTATTAAATAAATAATTTTTAAATATTTAATCCTTGTCTCCTATATAAGTGCATAGTTCTTTTTATGACGGTATAACATTATTGAAACCGATAGCGTTGCTATTTTTAGATACCGCAGTATACCATTACTGCCCAAACCTTAAATCAGATAGGGACTAATTTAACATTTAGATGATATAGGCCTTCACAGCTAGCAGTTTCTCAATCCACTAATCAAAGCTCTGGCGATTGATCATTCAAGAAACCAGTTCAGCGCTGATTCTGAGATTTTCAAAATGCATCGATATTCTTTCTTGAATCAATTCTGAGCTTATTTTTTAACAGCAGACAGCGCTCTAGGCTAGTTTTGTACACTCAAATGCTCATGAGGAAGAATGCTTGCGTGTTCGACTGAGTCATGTAAACACAGCTCACTATGGACAGTCTTGTAATTCACTTAAACCTTTATTAAACACTCATTCATTCATTTTCTTTTCGGCTTAGTCGTATGCACCGCCAACTTATCCGGCACATGTTTTTACGCAGTGGATGCCCTTCCAGCCGCAACCCATCACTGGAAAACATCCATACACTCTCACTCACACACACATACGCTGTGGACAATTTAGCTTACCTAATTCACCTATAGCGCATGTCTTTGGACTTGTGGGGGAAACCAGAGCACCAGGAGAAAACCCACACGAACAAGGGGAGAACATGCAAACTCCACACAGAAATGCCAACTGACCCAGCCGAGGCTCAAACCAGCAACCTTCTTGCTTTGAGGCGATTGTGCTACCCACTGCGCCACTGTGACGCCCACCTTTATTAAATATATTACTGATTATTTTACTTTCACTTCGTATTTGTAAGGAATTAAATGCAAGCAAAGTATGACTGTTTGTAAAGCACACAGCACAATCTGCAGGTAAACACCAAGCTCAGAGTCGATTCTAGAGAGAATAGTGATTAATTAAAAATATCCCAGAATAATTTTTCCTAACAATTTGTCACCACAGATTCAACAATTTTTATGACATAACTGTACTCTTCAGCTTCTGGTCGAATCTTTTGACCAAATGCTCTCTATTATCTGAAGCGTCCTACAAGACACGGCTGTAATTTGTCATACTGAGGGTTCATCGTAAACACTTGCAAATAATAAACACGAGCAACACAACAGTTTTTGATCTGCCACATTTATTAGTCGTAATACTGCAGGGAGGATCCACTGAAAGCAGGGATGCTGTAATGCTCACCTGTCTATGGCCAGCCTTGAAGAAAGTGAATATGCATAGTCAGCATACAGGCAGCTGGGACATTCAAAATGAAGTCTTCAATACAGTGACTGTTTTCTATAAGGTAACTGACATTATATAGGGGATGAACAATAGAAGCAGTGTAAATATGCTTCCCTGTGGAGTGAATGAAGTATGGTTTCAGTTTAATGTCACACTATTGGCCAAAAAGACAATATTAAGTCTAAAATCTAATTCTCTTCATATTAACTTTTTTGTTGAGCTAATGTATAGTCCAGTGGTTCTCAAGCTTTTTTCTTCAAGTACCATCTCAGAAAAAAATTGTCCCTCCAAGTACCACCATAATAACCAGTATTGAAGTACAGTAGCATAGTAGGCGTAATTAAGCAACTACAGCTCTGCAGTTAAAAAACGAGGCAGATTCATTCTTCTAATTAAGAATATTTATTATTGTCAGTCCATTAAATAAAAGGTTTAGCCTATTAAAATCAATTTACTGATCACATCCGTGTTATCGTACGCGTCAAAGGGTTGAAAGTGTGTTAGTTTTTTTACTTTAATTATTCAGAGATTCCTCCACGTACCACTAGTGGTACACGAACCACAGTTTGAGAACCACTGGTATAGATAATATTCACATTAGTTTCATGCTGATTTGAAGGAAACCAGCACTCTTGCTCGTGTTATATTAATTTATTCAGGACGTTCGTTCAGGCTTCATGCGGCTCACAATGCATTGTTAGAAACAACAATACAATATTACTGTAGAGAAGAAAATCACACACTTTAAATCTTTAAAATAAACCATTTGTAAAAAAAAAAAAAAAAAAAAAAAAAAAAAGATATGTACCACAGACTTTGCAACAGTACCGTGTAGAACAGTGCAAAAATGCCACTTTCCTGTATTTCTTCACAGTTGTCCGAAGGTTGGCTGTGGAAACACAGACGTACAGGAGTCGGATCTTGAGCTGGACCTGGTCATGAAGAGAATGATCCAGAACCAGAAGAGACAGAGTGGAAAAACCTAAGACGATCCTGCAGATGTTATGGTTGTTCTCACTGAAACGGGAGCATTGTTTTGTTCTAGAACTGAATGCAAAATGTGCTTCATGTTATTGTTTATATACATTTACCATTTACGTTTGTAATACAAATATAATTGCACTGTTTGTCAGTTTTGACTTTTTCCAAAAAAATGATTTGAATCATTCTCATGTCGTCTTGTATTTTGTCCTACAACCCATCACCAAACACAGGACGGTGACTATGACAAATATAGTTCTGAAATCAGGTTTTCAGGAGATTCAGCACTAAGCAATAGACCACAAACTGCAGCAAGCACTTATTATAAACCAGGGCTGCCCAAATTCAGTCCTGGAGGGCCAGTGTCCTGCAGAGTTTAGCTCCTAATTGCTTTAACACACCTGCCAGAATGTGTCTAGTAAGCTGCTGAGGATGATTAGCTGGTTCAGGTGTGTCTGATTGGGGTTGGAGCTGAACTCTGCTGGACATTGGCCCTCCAGGACCAAGTTTGGTCATCCCTTTTATAAACAATGAGAAATGTCAACCTCAGCAAAATGGCAAAACCTTTTCTAAACTTGTGTATGCTTGTATTTCACAGTACTGTAAATACACTCATAAACGTCTCTGTCAGTGTTTTCAAACAATTATGTTTGATTTACCAAAGTAGCACAAGTGGCAATTTCACATCCGTTACATCCATAACCAAGCCTCTTCCTTATAAATACAAAAATGTCAAATAAAATCAAAATCTTTGTTTAATAGAGCCGACTCTTATCCTTTTTGATGATCATTATTTCTTTTGGGTTGTGCAATTTAATTGACAGAATTTCTACAAAGCATGTCATATACTGTAAACTCACAGACTTTATTGGTCATATCCATAACGCATGATTATTTTCCTCATTTAAAGTATTAAATATGTTTAGAGATTGATATTTTTTTGAACCCTTATCTCTGTGGTGATGTTTCAATGTAATGTTAGCCTATACTTTCTCTAAATTAATGTTTTGACTTTTTGCTGTAAATGTCGTATCCGTAACACAGGAATTGCTCATATGATTCTTCAAGCGTAATCTGTAGCAATGACAATGATTTCCTTCCAAACTCAATTCACAACCGAATGTTTATTTAACATAATTGCACTGTATAATAATCCATTAGAATCAGGCCAAAAACCTGTTTTATAGTACCCCACCATGTCACAACGACATGAAATCAGCATGAGACATGAAAAAACTCTTCTGGGCATTAAAACCAGCTTAAATTGTACAGGTTTATTACAGTATATCTGCATCCACCCTTCGACTGCCCCCCTAAGAACCTTTTAACTGTGTACAACTAATTAAAATACAAACTTTGGAAATTCTTCCATGTGGAAAATTCAGAGTGACGCATTTCATGTCGAGACACATAAAAAGGACAGCCTGATTGGTTAGGCCCGGTCAGTATGAAACCAGCACCCAAATCTGGGCCTAAGACCCGAGAAGACAAATACAGGAAAACGACTCCATAGTCTGTAGTCTCAGACGCTTCTGTGTGACTAGTTATAATCATGAGACAAAGGGACTTAAACAACCCATCACTCAAACCCAGAGCTTCCCATGCATTGGATTTTCGACCTTTTAGACAAACAGCAGTTTGACGAGCGAATTACTGAAAATTAAATCATTTCAATCATCAAATGAAAAACATAAAAAAAAAAAAAAAAACACACACGCACAAACTACCTGACCACATTTATATAGACCAAAACAAATGGTTTGTTTACAGATCCAAAAATCATTTGCCCTTAAAAAGAAAAAGTAGAGCAAAAGCCATCACCACATTTGCAGTTTTCAAACGAATCGGCATGATTACAGATAGTACTTTCTTCCAAAACACCTTTAATAGTTGCACATATCGGACATACTTCTTTCGCATGCTATTTAAAATCAAACCTTATGTGACTGTCTGAACGGTTAGATTGAAGAGAGCTCTGTTGGACAGTCCTGTGAGCTCGTCGTCCTGGTCCACCTTTGTGAAGGTTTAACGCGCTAATACTGGGAGTCTCTGAGTCTGTTTCGGTGTTGGTCCATGTCCCCGTGTCTCTCTGCACCAGTCCAAGCATGGCGGAGGGCTGTATCTGTTGAGAATCTGTAATGGCCATGGGCGTTTTATCCGATGGTGACGCCGAAGCCACACTGAAACTTGTTCTTGCGGTGGTTGAGGAAGGCGCCGAGAGCTAACGATAGAGGAAGGGGTAACAGCTTCTTTTCCAGCGTCGCTCCCACCACCCAGTTGCTGTCCAAAGAACCTGAGGGAACAAGAGGAGAGAGAGAAGCTCACCAGTAGAACAAGCCTGAATGTACGGCTTCACCATTAAACAAAGAAAAGGATTATGTGATTACCACAATGCAAATGTCAGACCATTCTCAGATTTCACATTAATATCACGGACGTTAAGGGGTTTGTTTTTGTGCAGAATCAGATTTCAATTGTTTCTCCATTTGCTGTTCGTGGCTGCTTTTGCTCCATACATTCATGATTGTTAGTGGTTTCCTCTGTTGGGAAGAGGTCATTTTAACTGTTGATCATTAGTTGGCACCATTGGCACCTTTCTGGCTTTTGTGAGACTGGTGCTGTGAAATTGGAAGAACTCAGATACACCCTCTTTTAAGGATTGGCTTGAGCTGATGACTTCTACTGCATCATATGAACGTATGTTGGCAAGACTTTCAATCAGAAATGGGGGGTAGCTTTTTACAGTATCTGGAGGGCATGTAAAGGAAAAACTGAAGGGTTGTCATTTTGGCTGTCTGTTGTATTATTTTGTATTTAATACTTATGCTATAAATGTTGTTTATAAATGTCAGGGTTCAACACTAAGGATTTTTTCTACTGGCCTGATCGGGCCAGTGGTTGTGATTTTTACTTGCCCTTCTAAAATGTTTACTGGCCCCACCCAAAAAAAAAAACCCAAAAAAACCAAGTGAATGGCTGTTCCTTAGCCACATATTTTAAATAATGTGTCAAAAATCTAGACTTGAAATATTTTATAACTGTTAATAAATGTAAAATGAGAAAAATTCAAGTATTTTATTGCTGTTCTAAATTTTTTAACAAAATGTGGCTGACTTGCCAAACTGCCGGCAAACTGTTCAAACCATTACTTCATTTTTTTTTTGACATGTTATACCCGCTTAATATACACGTACGTCATTCCAGAGTTTGAGTTGACAGTGAGAAAACAGATTGTACCATATTTGTTAAGTCCATATGATCCCATATGATATCATTTAACATGAGAGGCTTGGCAACATCTAAAAGAAAGAATATACAAAAGAGGTGCATCTTAATACAAAAAAAAAGAATTAATTTATTTATCAATGAGTTCTTTTTTTTATTAATTTATTTTTAAAAATTAATTAATAGTAATAAAAACAAACAAACAAACAAAAACAAAAAACAGTCATATCCTCTTGAATCACAGACGTTTTGTTTTAACCTCATAATTTTAAGTGTTGCCTCCATTGTGCCGTCTCTTCACTGTGCTGGTTGTTACCAGGTTATGGGAAAAAATAACGTGCTCCACATCCAATCAAATTCCTAAGAGGAACCGAAAAACAGTATGATGTTGACGAAATCAAAGAGATGGAGACATTTAAAAGCACAAACAGTTTTTTCCATTCTAAGACTGTATATGCATGTAATTGACAAATAGTCACCGGCAAAGGAAACTTTAGTGATAAGGCAGTACTGGCCCGATCGGGACCATAACGATCCTGTCTGCTGTCCCAAGCATCTCTCACGCTGGCCCTGGGCCATCGGACAGTCCTTATTGCTGAGCCCTGAATGTTATTATTATAATTGGTTTACATTATTTTCCTGAATGTTGATTTTTTATTGTAAATTTTATGTTGTGTGGGGGATACAAGTTCAAAATAAAGTTCAACTTTCTGATCATCTGATCATCAACAGTGAGACAAAAAAAAAAAAAAAACTGTACAAGCATGTTCTAACAAGAAGAACCATCAACAATCAAAAATGCATGATCATATAGTGTCATAGCTGTGCAAGAAAAAATGCATTTTTAATAAAAATTTAATGGGGCAAAAACAACAACAAACATAATGAAAGGGTAGTAAATTTGCCCAGAGTATAGATGAGTTTTTGAAAAATTTAAAAGCATTTTCCCAAAATATGTGTTAAATTAACATTTGTCATGAAAATCATTCTATTTGCTGAAACACAGAGAAAGTTGTGGCCAAATTAAGACTCAAAAGCAGCCCATAGTGGATGATAACATCCCCAACATAACAAAAGAATAAAAATATTAATAAATAAAAATATTAATAATAGTCAGAAAAGAACTTGTCACACTGTGCGGTACTACAAGCAAGCCCAACAAACCTGCAACAGCTTTTAAAATAAACATTGCTATTACATTTTTTGTCCAAATGGATTAGATAAAAAGACTTTTATTACCTTTAAAAAGCAGATTTGCTTTGGGTACATCCAACTGATAACCAAACGACACGCTTGTTTCCTGCATCCGTGTGCTGGCCTCAAACTCCACCCCGACCTGCAGCTGTGGTGTTGTTCACATTCAGAAGGTGAGTTTAACAGATCCTGGGCCTCATGAACTGTAACAGATCTATCATTGTTTTCATTTATAGAAAGTACCTGGTCATTGGCTTTGTGGTAGTATGATGCATGTGCTCCAGCTCCTCCAAACGTCAATGTGGCGACATAGTTACTACCTGAGAATAATATATGAAAATCAAAAATCAGTACCTCATGATTTTTGTCAAACCTTAAATAATTTAGTTTTTTTTAAAAATATGCATGCAAATGATGACCTGTGTATCTGCCCACTAATGATGTGACGGTGCCTTCCTCTCCTGGCCTTTTGTGGTAAACCAGCTCACCACCCAATACCAAGGAGGGAGACAAAGACTGGAGGTAGTGCGCCACAAGGATACCTGTTAAAGTGAATTAAAGGCTTTTAGTAAGTAATCAAGTTGCTCACACCAAAAAAAAGAAAGAAAAAGTCAATCATCTGACTTCACTACTAATGTTTATTTATTTTTTTTTCATTTTGAATAAATGCTGTTATTTTAACTTTCATTTTATAAAGGAATAATGAAAAACTGTATTAATTATTATAAAAAAAAGTTGCTTGAACACAAAATCAGCATATTACATTTGAAAAACTCCAGTAATGGTATTTTGAATACAACATAAAACTACAACATAAACATAAATCAACATAAAAATAATACAACATAAAAATCATAATCAATTTTTGGAGCTTGACAGTCACGGTCAATAACAAATGCAAAGCATGTTACCGGATCCCACGAGAACATCTGGGTTGCCGAGGGTAACAGCAGCTGTGAAGTCATCACCACGAAACTCTCCATCACACTGCCAGTTTACAAACTTGTGTTGCTGTGTCTGTAATACATCATTCAGACAGGCCATTATTACCTGTACACTAATACAGCAGTGCACATCATTCATCACAAGTCAATGCTGTCTCTAAAAGAATAAGTCCAAAAAGGGATGCAATTCTCAACAAACGTTAGAAATCCACTGGATTGTCATTTATCAAATTTGGTTACTGGTAAACATGACGGTAAAGCTGTTTTACCTGTATGGCAATTTTAGAGCGAACTCGGTTGGTGAGCTGATGTATGACCTGCGCATTTAGACTGCCTGTGTTGTCCATGTCACCTACCATGACTGGAAAAGACTGAGGGGGACAGAAAAGAAAACAATTATATGCATAAAAAAGGAGATTAGACAAAATGGCAACACGAAGTTGACAAAATTATTTCACTCAGCGTGTCAATAAAAACACCTCACCTCTGCAGGTCCGGTTTGCTTGCTTCCCACGTATGTGGATCCAAATCTATAACCCGAGTCCCCCAATGTGCTCAGTGTAATTGTGTGACTAACCTGAGAAAGCAGATCAAGATTTCATACACTACCAGTTCAAAGTTTGGAGCAATAACACTTACTTAACCAGACATAATGTGATGCTGCAATGTGATTAAAGAGATCTTTTCATCATGTTAATCAAAGTTGTTGTTTTTTTTTTAAATGTAAGAAGGGATTCTATTTTAGGAAAAGTTTATATTTCTAAAACAAGTTGAAGAACAACAGCATTCAAAGTGAGACACTTATTTTGAACTTTATTCAAAGGTGCAATAGGCGATTGTCTTCAGGAACTATTTTTGTAATGCTGGTTGAAAGTCTCTTCATATCCTGATAGCAAACATTCAATGTATTTCTATGATTTTTTACATTCTGTGGAAAATATAGGACCAAGAAAAGTTCGTCCTTTCAAAACGTTCGGTCTGAGCATCACGATAAGCTGTCAGAGCCGCCTGTCAAAATTTGTAATGAAATGTGTTCAGACAGAGAATAGCAGGCAAATATTAGCTACTGTAATTATTAAGTGTACTGTTAAGTTTTCTCTCTGGTGAAGCTTACATGATGTATTGTAGTGATAATGTCTAGGAGACGTGGCTTTAGATGGTGATTTGCAGGGTTGGATGTAGACATTCAGTGCTATCAGGCTAATGTTAATTTCCTGTTGCACTTTTAATGTCACTAAGTTTTCACTTGAGTCAGAATATCTGCTCGCATTACCTTTATAGCAAAACAAAGCAACATTACATAATTCACCTCAGATCTTAAAAATGAACAAAACAAACTCAATAGTTATAAACTTTATGTAAACAGTGAGTAACATAATGAAGTTTGCATCAGTCACTCACTATGATTTTTTTTATTATAAAAGTTTAATATTTATGATTTCTTCTAAAAATATTTTTAAGTGAAGTGTTTCCCACACATAGACTTTATGTGGTTGGGCCGCCCATGTATATTAACGGCCGCCCAAGTAAATTTACACTTATTTTTTTTCCTTCTACCCTTTTTAAATAGGGTAGACATATAATAGCCAAACAGCCGCAATCTTCTCTCACCCTAAACATTTTCTACATCCCATTGTGTGTGAGCGAGAACTGTCAACAATCTCACAGACAAACGAGTTTGTTGGTTAATTGTGTGCATTTTTTATTACATTTTTATTTATTTTTTACTTGGCTTCACAGCTGACAGCGTATGCACAGCCGCAAGAGGAGAAAAACATGAAATAATTAATTATTTGATCTAAATGACTCAGATAAACTTTTCTATAAAAGGCAGAGAGGATTAAATCTAAACTGGCTGCAAAATAGTTGTACACCATTAGAAATGACTTTAAAAAAATTGTCTTGTTTACATAATCTACACTTTTTATTATTGTAATTATTTTACTTTTTAGAGATAGTGTGTTATTCCTTTCTGTCATTTATTTCTCAAATGCTGTATATTTTTGTAGCAGCAGATTTTACATATCAGTGGGTGCACATGGCTCTTCCAGAATAAACTAAAAGTAAAACAAATAGTGGATTTCTTTTTTATTTCAACAGTTTTTTTTTTTTTTTTACTTTAACCTATTGAAAAGAAAGAGCGTATAACTGTGTCATAATAAATAAATATATTATCAAAATATTTTGTAACCATGAGCCATGGGTAAAAGGTGTGTTTCAATCCAGCTACCACCGCAAGTATATTTCAAACCTGCGGGAAGAACTAAATTTTTTTTTAATTCCAAACACTGCCAAATTATTCAATTTCTGTACATGAATACGGTTTGAGTCCACGGAAAACCATAAACAACTAGTCAGTTCACTTTTATCTTTGCTCTACATTAATTATCTTTGCGTGTAATTTGCTTAGTTTTTTTTATGCAAGGTTCAACCCCCTTCAATATCATTCCAATCAATCAATCTAAATCAGGGGTGTCCAAATGTTTTCTTATAAAGGGCCAAAGGCCAAACTTGATTGAGGAATGCGGGCCATATACACACACCAAATCGAATAGATCATATCGTATAACATTCAATTTGCCATGGGTAATTTCCCAATTTATTCGCAAATATTTAAAAATAACATGAAATTGTTGCTTTAAATCATATAAACTAATCCAGTATCATTTTTAACATTTTATAATTAACTTATTATTACAGTTAAAACATAAACAATCTCATGTATAACACAATGGAGCTCTCTGATGTCTTGTGCGTTGACATTTTTTACATTTTAAAAGTCTGATTCATTTACATTTCATTTCAGTTGAGTTTTTTGTAACTCAGCAATAAAAACAAACGAGTTATGTTAAAATCTAAATAATAATCCATCAAAGGCATTCGCCTTAACCGCATCCTCATCATTCTTCCTCTCTTTTCAGATGGGATGGTGGGCCAAATCAAAGGTTACCATGGGTCAGTTTTGACCCGTGGGCCCTACTTTAGGCATCTTTGATGTAAATGAGTAAAATCTTTCAAACTAGACCTTTTTATGTCATCTGGTGAAATTGTCACAATGTATATCATAGAAAAATAATAATAATCGCAATTTCCGATTTTTCCAATATTCCATTCATACTATGACAACTAACCTGGAAGTGATTACTCAAGCCCTTGTTGACAACCAAGCGAACCCCCTCCATCTGCACAGGGAAGACCTCTGAGAAGAAGACAGAAGGACTAAGTAAACAGAACACACATCATCAAACTATGTCATGTAAGGTGCATCAGACAAACCTTTGCATTTGCGATGGCACTCCTCAAATGTGCCAGGGTTAGGAAGGGAGGAGTCTGCATCTGTCACAGGCTGCCCCTGAGTGTCCGAGGAGGGTGGCACACCAGACACTTGGGGCATAGTGAAACCTGGAGGTACCGTCACCAAACCTGCACCAGCTGGGGTACTGCCACCCCCTGAGGCTGGTGGTGGGTTTGGGGAGCTGGCAGCCAATACACTGCCCATGCTGATGAGAATAAAAATAAAACAGAACAACAACAACATAGGTTTAAATAAGCATTATCTTCAACATGATGCACTGACAACAATTATAGGGCTAAAGGTCAAGCTCCTACAGTCCTGCAAACGACACGTTTCTGCTACAACTGGCAACTACCAAACCCCAAATGAAAAGCTCTTTCCTCCAGGTGTAGACAGCTGACAAGTAGTTAACCTGCTGCTACCTGGTCATGAACGTCAGTTATGTGTGGACAACAACTACTAGAATCTTGCTCACGTGAGAAAACTAGTGAACCAGCATGGGGAGCTTGATTCACGCCTCATTGGCTAAATAGCAGGTACGCTAAGGTTAATGCAAGCTAACTGGCTAACATGCTGTGCTGTGAAATAAACAGCACGTATCTGAATGAGAAGCGAGGTAGGCGCCGTTTTATATACTAGCTGTACGTTCGCTTGTATTAAAACTTGACGTAGTGGTTAATAGTATGTGTGTGAATTCAATTTATGTAACTATTAGTAGGCCTCGTGCTATACTCACGTTTAGCAATGCAGTCCAGTTATACGGCTGAGAGGCACCGGTAGGATGTGAGGGGCAACTACGTAACTGACGTCTCGGCCCGCCCATTCCGGCTGTTTTAGTAGATGATTGGGTGAAAGGCATCACTACTGTGTTGCGATTGGATACTGTGTGTGGCGTCCGTGTGAGGTCATCGGGAAAGGAAATACGACGGTTCGTGACGCGTTTTCTCTCCACTCCTTCAAAGTTACTCCTCAAGGGTATGAGCGCGGATGGGCATTTGTGTTCTTTATTCAAGCGTGATTTCGACAGGACGATACTTTACAATTGATATAAGACGACAGGACATTATCAAAACTTTGTCTTTATTAAATGTCTTTTGGAATTTGGAAAATGAAGCCTAACCTAAAAATAAATGTAAAAAAAAAGATGCAATTAAGTATTTCTTATTATTATTTACAATTTATTCTTAACTCATATTTAATGGCATTTGTTAGTAGTACCTGACCACATTCTAATGATGAAATAAATTAATGAATGCAAAAAAAGGAATAAAATAAAAATAATAAATCACCATGAATTTATGTATTTTTGTTATTGTGAAAAAAAGATTATTAAAATAATTTAGTGGTCTCCTTTATTTGTAAACTCAAATGATAAATTGTGTGTATTTCTTTCAATTGTAAATTATTTCTGCAATAAAATATTTTAATCAAAAACTTTAATTCATTGACCTTAAGCTTTGTATTCACTAAATATAGTAATAATAGTAACTCTTAACCCATTTCTTATCCCACCCTTAAATACATGTAGTTCATTAACAATAAGTACTTAAATGTAAAATTACACAAAAAATATACAGTGCTCAGCATAAATGAGTACACCCCTCACAGATCAAATATTTTAAAGTATTAAAAATATCAAATATTTTCTATTGGATGTTCTATACAGGAAACACCAAAATTTATGATGAAAAATCTTAAAATTAATAAACAACTGCAATAATAAACAACTTAATAACTAACTACATTATTATAGGATTTCTTACTGTGACTAGATTTTAGATTCAAAATTCTCTTTTGAGAAGTTTCATTGTTTCATGACCTCTGACAGGAGTTAATATTGACCTTTCTCAGAAGTGGCTTTCTTTTAGCCTCCTAAAGAGGCTGAAGTGCTTAAGAGATTGTTGTCTGCAGTAACATAGCTCTATTTTAGCCACAGAACAGATTTTGTTGCATCTAGAAACTTGTTAAATTTCCTCTGAAACACTTGCACGAAGTTCTTGCTCCATTGGCTCTGATTTTCCATTTCATGCAGTGTCTTTAACCTTGTGTAACTTCTCTCATCTCTACCTTGATTGGAAAGTTAAAATGTAACAAAATATATTAAAAAGCTATACTTTACAGGTAAACTCTAGTCTGAAAAACTGGCTTAAATCTGGATTTTACTGCTTATAGTATAATCTGCTAGTAAACATGCATGATATTAAAATAAGTGGAAAAACTGTATAATCTATATTAATGACAAGGGAAAATGCAGATGCATTCCAAACTACTTCAGATTAGGTTTCCAGGGCCGCAGTATTGCAAGCTAAATATCCAAATGCTACTGATTTCCTGAAATACATAATAGGATAATCTCACACAGCTTTGATAAGGAGGTGAACTTTCCTTCCTCTTTGTGCAATTGAATGGACAATTTCATCATTCATTTTTTTTTCCCTTGGAAAGAAAACAAAAGCATCACTGCTTGAATTGACTCTGTATTGATTAGCAAATGGCACTCTAGTGCAATAACTAGATACTCGAGAACACAGGCATTTGGAGAATATGCTGGACTTTATTTTGTTTAAAAGAGAAGGGACAGCATAGGCTGGCATTAACATTTGGAGCAAAAAAAGCTTTGGCCATTCTCCCATGAATCCTCGCAGTAAAACATACAGCGTCTATTCAATACAACACATGGCAAAGAGAGCACAATTCAACACATACAACGGGACACTTTACACTTTGAGAGCTACCAACTTTATTACAGCTGCCATTTCATCACAGCATTTGTGCTGATATGTTGTAAAAGACTCTGTCTCTTTCTGTGCATTAGACACCACCATGAAAAGATCGAAACTGATCCATTAATTGAATCTATTTTTAAGTAAAATAAAGACTTTTTCTTCAAAATGGGGGGTGGGGGGAGGAGAGTAGTACAATGAACCTGAATGGTCAACCAGTTTTCAAAACGTCCAGGCTGAATTTCAGAAAGAGAAACCTCATCAAATAAGCCAAGGTACCGGGGTTGTCATAAACAGCACATCTATTGGCTAACCCAGCCAATGGGAAGGCAGGTAGAGTTCCCTACCAAGAGATGTGTGGGTGGGTTATAGAGAACCAAAGTGGCCAATCTCAATTTCGTTTATTGACAATCCAGACCAAAACAGAGTGTATATATATTTTTTTTTTTTTTGCACGATGCACCTACAGTGCTCCCAGAGGAAGTAGTTAATAGATTAAGGCACTTATTGAAACAAAAACAGCCGAAATGAGAATGAAAATGCATGGACTGTTTAAAATTGGGTTGTAGGATTTCAAGATCATTTGGGAAAGACGACATGGTGTGGAGTCAGAAGTTGGCCAAAAAAAGCTGAAGTCAAAAGAGGACAGACAGACACACACACGGCTGTAAACAACCACAAGAAGACCATTATGAGTGTTGAACCAACTCCCCAGTTTTCCCTGATCAACTGTAAAGCTCTGAGTAAAAATTATATAACGTGCAAAAACCTTTCACATTAGGTGATGGATGGGGAGCACTAAAAGGTACTCCTAATAAAGCTTGGGCATTTGTGTTTTTTTTTTGGCACCCTCTCCTGCCAGTATTTTCTATTTTCATTGTTCTGGTATATAAAAGAGGGAAAAGAATCTTTGTGAACAGCAGTTATGGACGGTGAATGGTTTTTGCCAGTGCTCTGGGTCCAAAGAACAGTGGCTTATTGTGCTCCAAATGGAAAAAGGGGTAAAGCTGCCTTGGTGAGTCCATAAAGAACAACAAGCCTAATGATTTAAACTGGCCATGAAAAACTTGCGGCAGCTTATCACATTTTACAAATGGCAGTTCCAAACTCCTGAAGCATTTGGTGAAAAAAAATAAAACTACAGCAACAAACAAACAAACAAAAAAGAAAAAACAGGGGGGGAAAAAAAAGATGCATCTGTCTTCAGTAGAAATTGTGCAGAATACCAAGCATTGGTCCCTTTATTCTCCTGAAAGAAAGGGAGATATTGTTTTACAGCTGATTTTAGGATGTGCTCATACAATTAATTTCAGTTCTCGAGTGTTTGTCTGTATCAAAAATGAAAATTATGCATTTTGTTCGTGTTGCTTCTGTGTTCACACTATAACTTTTAAGTCAAACCCTAAAGAAATATGCACCAAAAATTTAACATTTTACTCAGTATATCAGCAACCACATCAGTACTGGCTGATCAATGCTTCATCTGTCCCATAAAATATTTGCTAGTAAATCTACTTTAGAACTCCAATTCGTTTATTCCAGTAAAAAGATTTAGATAATTTCTGATTATAATTTCGCAAAAATCAGTAGCCATTTTTACTGGTCTGCATTTTGTTATCACTAGGGGCAGAATTTTACATAACAGGTTTATAGACTGATAAATACAAATCTTTATCTTCCAAACATAATTATTGCCAGCCAAATTTTTCAAAGTATAGGTGATTTTATGCTATACATTTTGCCACAGATCTTAAACATCTAAAACAGTGCTATGTTTATGTGATGACATTTCTAAATAACTTTAACTCAGAAAGCTTATAAATTATGTACAGAACTCAAAACTGCACCAGAAAATCATAAAGTCATACACAATTGAAGATCTGCAGTATTTAACTGTACTAAGCAACATGAATTATAAAATCCAGGTATGTTTGTATATTCTGTCCAAATGGCATCTTGTGTTTGGTTCTGTTAGATGTATTTGGTCTGTGTTGTGTTCATGTTTTAGAGAGAAGGGAAAAAACCAACAGTTAATTAAGTGGAATGAGACTAAATCAGTCCACGTTATTGGTGTACACAAAGGTTTAGATTGCAGCATTCATACCTATTTAAAAAACCCAAACAAACAACATTCACACCAGTTCATTTTAGTCAAAGCAAACCTGCTAAATGTGAACACGCCTTACAGTAATGTCAATAAAAACAAGTTCAAGTGCTTTAGATCAAGTGATTAAGGACGTTGCCTTCTTACCAGTAAGGGTTAATTAAGCTCGCCTGCTTTGTGCGCAGCCTCCTCCTCGTCCGGGTTCATAGAGTGAAACTCTGCCACATACAGGCTCTTGTCAATGCTGCTGGGTATGGGCTTTATGTCAGTCATCAGCTGGTCCTCAATGCCTTTTAGATTGAAACGATCTTCTGAGGTGATCAGATTAATGGCCAGACCCAGGTGACCATACCTTCCTGAGAACAGAGACAAAACGCTGACATAAACTACATGTAGACCCAATCACAATTCAATCAATTAACCCAAAAGTATTTATACTAAAAAAAGGAAAGTCTGCAAGCTGCATGTTTGAGCTGATGGTTACCTGATCGACCAATGCGATGCAAGTACGTCTCTGCATTTTTGGGGAAGTCAAAATTGATGACAACATTGACAGCCTGGATATCAATTCCTCTTGTGAAAAGGTCTGTGACAGATTCAATACAAGGTTTCAGAAACATTTAGGAAAATGCTAGAAAAAGGAGAAATAGCTCTAGAAATGTGTCTAGCCATACCGGTGCAGACCAGGTTCCTACACAGTCCATTTCTGAAGTCATGGAACACACGGTTTCTGTATTCCTGTAATATAAAAGTATATTAGAACAAGTTGCCAGTACTCAAAATGATGCATCTAAGAGGATCACAAAAGTAAATATCTATACTGAGAAAGGCTATTTTCTCATGTCCCATGATACCTAATGAATCATTCATGTAAGGCAATTTGGTATCCAGCAATGATTTCTTAATTTCAAATGTTGAAAACAACTGTGTAATATTTGTGTGGAAACAGTGACAACATCATAGGACTCCTTGATAAACCTAAATCAAAAATTACTTTGAAATAGAAACTTTAAATAACAAAACACTTAATGGGCATTTTACTGTGTTCTTGGTGGCTTAGTGTACTAAAATTTAGTTGAAAGAAAAAAAAAATAGAGTAATTCAAGCATCTGACCTGCATCATCTTTGCATGGATGTAAAAGCAGGAATAGCCGAGTTGTGTGATCTTCTTGGCGAGGAGTTCAACCCTTTGGGTGGAGTTACAGAAGATGATTGACTGGTTGATTTGGAGCTAGGAATAAAATAAAGAAAATGAAATTAGCGGAATCTTTTCCCAGAAGGTAAAGCAAAATCGCAAAAGGGGTTTAGATTATGGTTACTCCATCTGCATTATACCAAAGCTTCCTTGGCATCATACATTGAAACAATTGCAAAATAAGTCAAAGTAGAGCAGATCTGTGTAAGAAAAAAAACAGCCTACCCTGGAGAACAGTGTGTTGAGACAGTGCACTTTCTGTCTTTCCGTCACATAGGCATAGTACTGGGTGATGCCTTTCAGTGTCAGCTCATCCATCAGATTGATTTCATATGGCTTCTGAAGATGTTTGGTCTACACAATTGGAGTGAGTCATTAGTTTGGTCAAAGGAAGCATTGATACGAGAAATAATCCTGAATGTATTAAAATATTCATTGCGTTTAAAAACCAGAGAGTGACTTGAGACATTTTACCATAAATTTCTGCACACTGATGGGGAAAGTTGCAGAATAGAGAAGAATCTGGCGTTTTTTGGGAAGGAAGCTGATGATGTCTTCAATGAGCACCACAAAGTCTTGAGAAAGCAACTTGTCAGCCTATGAAGTAGTGGTTAGAGTTTTAAAACTATAACTTCAATATTAGCAATACATTGAGAAAATTCCTAGTTGCAAATCAGCTCTTTACACATTATTTCTCACCTCATCCATCACAGCTATCTGAACTCTGTCAACCTTGGCCACACCTTTCTTTATCAAGTCCAGGATCCTTCCAGGGGTAGCTATTATAACATGAACTAAAAAGAGAGAGAAAAAAAAGCGGTTTTGTTGTTGCTTATGCAGGATGATTGAGATGTCAGATTAAATCTAAAATATCTTCATTTGTATTCTGAAGATGAACTAAGGTCTCAGCAAACAACATAAGGGTGAGTAATAACAGAACTTTCTTTTTTGTGCGAACTAACCCTTTAAAACTTCACATTCCATAACTTGCTTTAATATATTAAAGCCAATACAATGAAGTGCAAATAACTGAGACACCTTATCTAAGATAATTACTCTTTCATGAACAAGGAAGCACAATTTCAGAATTTTTCAAATGACTGTGGTCTGGCAATAGGTCATGAATTCACAAATACAGGTGTTACATCCAATCAAAAAACATGTTTTACGTGGAACATTGCCTTTGGGCTGAAGATCTTAAACAGCACCTTAATAATATTCCTTCTGCAGAGTTCCATTTTGTGTTAATGTGAATGCTTATTTGATTTTACAACCAACTTTCATTTAAGACACTTGAATCTGTTTCATGCATGAAAAACTATGGATGGTAGAAAAACAAAACTATTACCAATCTCATCAAGACGCATGATGTCATCCCTCAGGTTGGTGCCACCTGTTGTAGCCATAACTTTGACGCCACCAAGGTGTTTGCTCATGTTGATGCTTATTTGGCTCACCTGTAGAGCCAACTCACGTGTTGGTACCAACACTATGGCTGAAACAAAGAAGAAAAAGACAGAACACATTTAGAAACACTAATTTCAAAGTTCGGGCTAAAACAAGTGACAGAACTTTGACAAAGGCTTTGATCCACTTCTAAATGTTGACTATTGTATGTTAAATGTATTATATGTCTACCTACATATTTACCCTATTTTACAGAAGACATCCACTTGAAGAAAAAGTTGTTTTTAATCATTTGAAATAATTACTTTTAGTATGCTCACCGATTCTTTTAAGAGAAGGTCAAAATACTTTGTTTTATTTTACATTTACAAGTTAAAATATGAGTGAAAACGTTTTTGAAATTGAAACACTAAACACAACACTTAAATTGCATTTCACATACTTCTAAAGTAATTCAGCGCATTTAATAATTCATTCAAACCTTGAATATAGTCCTTCTTCAGATCAATCCTTTCCAAGAGGGGGATGAGGTAGGCTCCACTTTTACCTGTGCCATTTTTAGCTCTAGCGAGAATGTCCCTCCCTGACAATGCAATAGGAATACTTTCCTCCTACAGAGAGAGAAAAAAAAAGAGGAACAAACGTCAAGATGCGTCCATTTGACACCAATATAAATTCATAAGATTGTAAATGCCCCGTTTCAACAATCAGACGATGCTAAACAAGGATGACAAATGGTGTAAAACACTCAGTAGTCCACTTTTGACATCTACCAAAGATAACTGTATTGCTCAAAGTGTTGCTACATTCTGATCCTTTGCTTGCTTGATTCTTCAACCTTGTGAAGGTGAACTCATTCACTTAACAGTATTTTTTTGCAGCGAGCGTTCCTGTTAAAATGACAATAGAGGCTTGACAAAATCCACACAAGTGATCATTAGGGTCAGGACACACCAAGCTGATGGTCAGCTGTTGGGCTTCGTCAGTCTGGCTAGTTAGTTTGGCGTGTCACACATCACCTTCCGCTATTGGCAGAAGAGAGAGCTCTGACTGATTATTTAGCAACAAATCAGAACATGACTGTGGTGACCTAGGTGAAGTGTCATAAGAAAACAATTCAAGCCAAGAAGAAACAAAAGGGATGGCTGAAATCACTAGATTTCTCAAACGTTTCAAAACAATATGGATTATTAGATTATCAGACACGTTTACAGGAGTGAATCCCTCTGTGGTGAGTGCCAATTACTGTGATAAATGGCACTAAATGCTGCTTTGTTTCCAATATTGGAAAAATCTGATATAAATATTGCGATAAGAATACATTGGTAAAGGTTTCAGAAGATAGCTTGAATGGCTGTATTTGACAGCTTTTTGCGGAGTTTGTTTTGTTTATAGAGATTTTTTTTTGCATAAATAATATAAATTTAGCTGTTAAACACAATTTTGTGGCTTCTGGTCAACTATAATTCAGATAGGACATTGCATATCTTTGCGACTATTGCGAATGCGCACATGATGATATTCATACTGAAACGATATATTGTGCAGCCCTACTTAGCACACAAAGTTCTGGTTTTGCCATTCTGAAAAAAGTGCAGCATGGAGCACCAGGGTATGTGAACACAGCTATTGAGCGCCTTTAAAGAGAAACACCTCCCTTAAAGTTCTGATTGGTCTACTGTTTTGGAACTGACATTGAGCAGTTGCGTTACTTGTAAAAGATCAATTTTTTTTTACTTAACTTCTAAGTGCAGAAGAAATCAGTCAAAAGACAGAATATTTAAAACAATGCAATCTTGTTTTTGGCTAGTATCAAGTCCAGCTTTGCTCTCACCAGCAACTTTCATGTTGCATGTGAGGGCACTACAGTACACAGCCTTATCTCCTCAGTATCCAGTGGCTAGATGGCTGAATCCTGATACAATAAATTTAGCAAAGCACTCGAAAGACAGACATGCAGAGTAAACAATTTTGAGGGGGTTGGTAACTGTTCCCATTTCAATATCAATAAATGCATTAGTGTTCGCTGATATACGTTTTGTGAAAATCTCTCAAGTTAACAGGATAATTTAATCTCTCTCAGTGTTATTGGAGTTCAACATGCGGGGTAGGCTATTACCAACAAACACTGCATAACTCTGGTGTGCTATGGATTGCATATTTTAAATAAATGACAGCGAGACATGCTACTTTATTATTTTTTTTATTGTAATACATGTATAAACCAGCACACAGTAAAATAATATTAATTAAATGGCAACACTAGCCGTTAAGATGAAACAGGCCAAGAATGTTTTTTTTAAATAATAATAATAATAATAAAATTAATTACAAACTAGCCACCAATTATTTTTCGTTTCAATATACATTTTAGCAAACGATAAATGTATTTTGGTTTTAGCTTTATTAGAAATTGTAAATAAAGTTGTTAGGCTCTGATTGTGTTTTCACAGATCTCCTTAACTAGTTTTTTTCTGCTGAAAAACATTTATAACTGTTAATTCCAGTGCTGTATTTTGACAGATTTCCCGAAGGCTTCAGCTGTTCTAACTTTTGGCAGGTACCAGCTTTAGTTTCGCAACTTTTTTGTGCTTTGATAGCTGGATGACAGTGAGTGAGACGAGACTTCATTCCATGTATGACCACATGTCACAGGGACCTTTCTGGTGCAAATGATTTAGCTTTTCATTAGTTAAAAAACAAAATGCCAGACAGACACTGTAATTTTCGGTTTTGGACAGAGTTGGCTGAAACTAACACACATTGTAGGCCTATTACTATTAATTAATTGGCGTGGTTTCCTTACAGTAACAAAAATGGTATCAAATATTGATATTTTTAAAGGTATAGTATCGAAGTTAGAGGTTCCACTTTAGTGACACCACTACTACTGTGGTCAATTTCTAACAGCGGACAAGTTAGACTACCTGTATAGGGGAAGGCTTCTCCCAGCCCATCTCAAATATGCCCATCAGCAGTTCCCTCTTAAGGCAGTAATCTTCAAACTCATTCCCCTTGGTTGCGGTCACATCCTGTTAAAATATGAAAGGTCAAAAACTGCAAAATACAAACACACAAAAAGCAAATTTAAAATAAGTCTAACAAAAAAATCTTCAGAACTTACTGTAGTTCTCACTCTTGTGTCTTTTGGTGGAAGCTGCAGGCACTTCTTCCAGTCATCTCCAAACCTACAAGACATAGATGAAAGTAATTTTATACAGTATGTATTCCAAACAGCTCAACTAATATGATTAATCAACGTTAAAAAAAGAACAAGACAGTTCAGTTCTTATTTTACATGAAGATTACCTGATACCGCCACTGCTTTGGGGTATACTGCTTCCTTTCTGGGGTATCACAGGTGTCTTTCCTGATGGTGTTGAGGAAGAAAAAGATCCTGTCTGAAGGCTCATGGGCTTGGACTGTCCATTTTGTTTGGTCACTGGCATGACTGAAGCTGGGATCTCTGTTCTCGCTGTAGCCATTGTCAGATGTTTTCCACTTTCAATCGAATAAATTGTTTTTGCTACTTTTCAGCTCTTTGCTTAACTGTTTACAGATTACGCTCAATGCGCTTTTGTGTAAACAGTTATGTACGTACAGACCTCTTAAAAAGAAGAGTGCCTGGCGTATAACAATTGTTTATAATAAGCTCTCCCAAAAAAGGAGAAAATTATATTTATATGAATAAATATATCACAAGTCTAGAGTCAGCATAGAAAATAACTAGGAAACAAGTACTTGTAAAATTCAAGTCTTGCACAAGGATTTCAAATATGCAATCTATTAATGCTTCTCAAAAGTCACTTTTATGTTGTCCCTGAAAAATTACAAAGTATTCACTTTTTTCTTTTCTTTTTTTTTTTAAACAGCTGGATTGCAAAAATCCTTTCGTACCCTCTGTATTCCTTTTGGTATCCAAAAAAAATTGTAAGTATTTACATTCAAAAGCACAAGGCTCAGCAAAAGGTTCTTGATGTGCTCTTAAAAATTCTTGTATTCTCTACGATGTGAGGAATTTGCTCGGTGTCAATTGCTCCTATTTAACCTGCTGAAAAAAACTCTGCTGACACCGAGGGATTTCAAGCAGAAAGTCAATGCAGGATTATGAGTCCAAAATTAAGTTAACAGTCCATAAATGTATCCACTCTTGACTTGGCGAGGTCTTGTTTTTCCTCACTTTAACTGTCACGGTTCCTAAACACTTCAGTGGAGGAATTTCTGGAACACCTGCCAAATGTGAAAGTTATAATCAGAGAAATCAGTATCATATCAAGGACGAACTATTTTAAGAGTCAAACAAACGGTTAATTCCTCGGTTATCTTTAAATACTTTAGAAAATATTAAAACAAACAAAACGTACTCAGTAAAGTTCTGCGTTAATAATACTTTACTATAAATGTAGAAATTAATTGAAAAAGACACCCACGTTTAGCTAACAGTTTCAAACTCGTCAAAAGTGAGGAAACACTTGGGATTCGCCTAATAAATCGGACTAATATTACGTCTGCTTTTAATTCAAACCCGATTTAAAGCCCTTCGCTAATTCTCTAAAGGTTTAACGATAAGATCTGTATCTAAATGTGTCCGCGAGTTGTTTGTAGAGCTAAGCGAGCTAGCCGACAACAACCACAACGGTGGTTTATCGACAAACTTTTCTAGTTTCAGATTTAACGAAACAGTTTGCCTGAACAGTCCCGAACTTTATATGAAAGTATAGCACAATGAAAGTAATTTTGCGGGGAGTGAGCTAACTTTGTTTACTGAGTTGAAAGATCGGCGAACAAAATTAAAACACGCTATTAAACACATGCTAGTTCAACCTGCCAGCGGTACATTGTTAGGACAGGTTAGCTTAGCTTTATGCTAATAAGAGAGCAAGACAGACTCGCTGAGCACATTGGGAACGATAAATGCTAATTCAACTAAATTTGCGTCAGAAAACGTTACCTCCTAATTTTGAAGGATTTGAATCTTCGTCGATTTGATTATTCTTCGAACGTTTCTTGAGATATTCTTTGTTGCTGTGGCTTTGTCTCTTCCGTCTAGAGATTTAACATGGCCGTGCGCTGAATCGATCTCGCAGGACGTAAACGCACGAAACGAAACCGACCAATCAGATGGCAGAGTTTGAATTCGGTGGGCGGTACTGTTATAAAAGCCACCTCCGTAATTCTGTATGGGCACTTTTGGCCCTGAGGCATTTTAGAAACACTTTTTTAGAGCTCAAATATGACATATATTTACATAATATACATTATTATATACATTATTGCATTATATACAATTTATATGATTTTCTTTTCTTTCGTTCAGCAAGAAATTGACATATTAGCCTTGTTTTTCGTTTTGGTTAGATCACAAATTAATACTGTAGACTCTTTATGGTGTGTTTCAAAGCCCACATTTGGTCAAATATTAAACAATTACATATATCAAAAGCATTTGAAACTTTGTGAAAAGGATAAGACTTGTGAAAGCTGTTGTGATCATATATAGGGCAGAGGGGGATGAAATAATCATTGGCCATAAAAAACCTATTTTAAAAATATAATGTTTTAAACAGACATATTTTACTGTGATTACTAACTCATAAGTGTGGTCTATCAATAGCAATATAAAAAAATAAATAAATGTGACCCTGTCAGTGGGGACAAAAGTAACATACGACAGGGTAAAAAATAGTACAACTATATTTGCTAGATTTACAAGCTTAATTCTGTTTTTTGAAATGTATCTGACTATTATCTTGTTAATGTTAATTGCAAACATGGTCTGTCCTTTTTTTTTTTTTGCAAAAAAAATATTAAACTGCGTTTTCATTTTTAGATTTCAGCTCCATTAAATGTCTCAAAAGCAATCCAACTGTGCAAAATGTTAACATTTTCTAAAATTTTGGATTTTAAAAAATTATTATTGGCAATATGCATTCATTTTATAAAACACATGAGTCAAAACACTGAAAAGTCTAATGTGAAAGTGAAAAATAAGTTATGGCTATTAGCAGTGGGACATAGTAGTAGGACATAATAATAATAATAATAATAATAATAATAATAATAATAATTCCTTACATTTATATAGCGCTTTTCTTGACACTCAAAGCGCTTTACACAATGGGGGGTGGGGGGGTGGGGGGATCTCCTAATCCACCACCAGTGTGCAGCATCCACCTGGATGACGCGACATGAAAAACAGTGTTACTTTCGTCCCCGCAGGAACTCTTGCCATTTAACCCTGATTTACTTTTAAACTGAAAAACTCAAGACATTGAAACTTATGGATGTGTTATTGCACTAAATGACCTGTAGATTGGTGTGATGCTTGAACTGCTATACCTACCGTGACCTAACCGTTGAACACAATCCCAGAATCACATGATATTTGGCAGCTCCATCAAGGGTTGCATGCTGAATGTGCCGTTATAGCCTTGAAACAAATGTGGTCAGGGCTCCGAGAAAATCTCTTTTTCACTTTTGTCCCACATTACTATCGTCCCCGTTTTCTCCAATCCAACAATCTTGGTTTCAAAAGTGCTTACACATAAAGAAATAATCACACAAATAATGTCACATATGTATAAAAATATGTATTTTTATTCAAAGTAACTTATAGGCAACTATACATCTCCGCAATTATAATCACATAATTATATGAAAATCAAAATTCATACATTCGCATAACTGTCAGAAACACCACCAGTAAGTACCTCGAATTCATATCAAAGCCCTTTTTTGGATTTGATCAGTTCCTCAAGATTCTGGTAATGGTTTTATATCCTGCATTGCTGCTTTTCCACACCTCTCGTTTTTTACATCTATTTTAAGCCATGAACTGATCTGTGACCAGACTTCATCAGACAGAGATGCCATTCAAAAGCTTGCATTTAAACAAAAGTGCCATGTAGTCTCAATGTTGGGATTTTGTGTGCATTTTTGACAGTAAATCACAATGAGACCCGTTTGTTGAAGACAATATATATTCTGACATTTGTTACAGTGTACTTGGTTGATACTGGCTGTTTTGTGCACTCTAAAATAATACAATGCAGGACACAATATTTGAAAATGAAGTGTTTGGAAAACATAAATGCAATGAGAAAATATCCGCCACATCAGTTTGAGTAACTATAATCAGGAAAATATGAAGAAAATGATGTCGATACACAAATATAACAAGGAAAAGAAAAAACTGAACTGAAACAGGGCAGAATTAAATGCTAACTTAGCTTTTTTGCTATGGAAGTATAAATATCATAGTTCTTTACAGTGCAGCACAACATCATATTAATCATTTAAATTTTCAGCAAAACACTCTGTAACACAAATATACAGCAACATTGATTTGGCACAACTTCAAAATAACATCAGAATCAACAACAATAACAAAAGAAAAATGCTGAGATTCACAAAAATGCTCTAAATCAGTCAATATTTCATCCAGCCACAAACAATATTCTATCAACACCAATTCAAATGACAATTTACCCTAAATCAATCATTATTTACACACCCTTGTGTTGTGTATTTATTTGTAATTTTTTATCACCAAAATCTTTTGCTCCATCATCCTTCAAACTATTTAAATTTTCCTTAATAATTTTAACAGCCATGGAAAAAACTAAGAAGCCACTACATGTAAAATGTTCAGATTTGTCATTTACAGCCTTTATTAGCAAAAAATGACACTATATTCCGTATTTCAGACATTAAAACATCAGGATAAACAGTCTACATTCCTTTATTCATTTTCAGCAGACAACACCAGTGTTTTAACTTCAGGAGAGATTAAAAAAAAATCACCAATTTGGTAGAATAACCTTTTTACAACTAAAGAAAACATTAGGTATTCTGGTGCATTGGGATTTTCTTAAAAAAAGATAATATTGTTTTTTTCTAAATTTAATTTTTCTAAAAATTAAGGCATTTGTAGAATAAAATAAAGATGAATATTTTGTTCAAACCATGGCAAATAAATAAAGGAAATTAAGAGAAACTTCAAGTGGTCGCAATTATTTCCACAGCTTTATATGTAAAATGTATAAAAATTGACAATGGGTTATGTTCACACACATATTTGCACATACATATACATGCATATACAGGTACATGCCCAGCAGGCACAGGATGTCAACATGACGTCAGATTAATGTTGTACCCCAGTGCCAATGTTCAACATCCAACCTAAAATCAATCAAACATCAACATCTAATGATGTTACAGCTTGTTGTGTGGACGTTACCACTATGATGTCTATCAGATGTTGGATTTTGGTTGCCATACCTGACGAATAAATGTCAGTATTTGACGATGGATCAATATGACGTTGATTTGATGCTGGATTTTGGTCACTTTCCGATCTAAAACCAACCAAATATCAACGTCATTTGACGTCGTTATTGGACGTCAAAATAACGTTGTCCTTAGACGTTTGGCCCTCTGACGTCATGACCTAAATCTAACCTAATATTACCTTCTCATAATGTTGTGTGCCTGCTGGGTGTATATAAGTATATGTATGTGTGTGTGTATACATAAAACCTCTTTTAATTTTAACTTTGTGTTCCACAGCAGAAAGAAATTCATTCAAGTTTGAAGGGACACAATGCCGAGCGAATGTGCTGACAGTTTATTCCTTTTTTTTGGATAAATATACCATATATCTCTTTAAGATGCCAGCAGCTATCAACTCATACCTTTTTCTTCACTGTTGACACTCACAGTAGATATGTCTGATTGGTCGCTGCTGTGACTGGAGGGCCGTGACTGGTTGATGGGCCCCTGTGGAGAGACAAATGCGGCCTGCAAAGGCAAACTGGGGACTAAAATGAACGGTGTGTCTGAATAATACGGTCTTGGAAATCCAGGACTATAGTAATAAGGGGAAGTGATGAGCGTCCTTCTATTCATGTGGTCAAATCTGGATGGGGACAGATATGGATGAGTATGGAATCCATAGCCTGCCCTGTTGTCCGCTGGTGTACTGTGGAGTGTCTGCATTTGGACAAGTGCTTTATCATAGCTGTTCAATGGCGATCGGCGCTCTGAAAGGCTCTCCACTGACTGACTGCGGGGTAAAACTGGAGTCACGGGAGAGTGTGACGCGCTGCGCTGAAACGTGGGAGTCATTCGGGGAGAGTGGCTGGAGCTGCCAGGGGACAGAGAGCCTAAACAAGAGAGCCAAGAATGACAAAAAAATGTAAACGTTGTTGAGAAATAAATTTACTCTTGCATATTCAAAGAAGAACTTACCATTACTGCAAGATATTGTTTTCCCAGTGAAGCTGCAAGTGCCTTTTCCACGCAGCACATCAGACACCTTCAGACAAAACCAAACACCAGCTTAGCAGGGTTCAAAATCAATATCCTTTTACTCTGTATTTTAAACAACATTTTTGCAGCCTTGAAGGACTCTATGGTAATGGGATGGCATTTGTTTGGACATTTCAAATTAGAGAAAACATCGTGAAGGGCTCTTTTAGAAGTCAGTTAATGGAATAGTTTGCCTAAAATGTAAAATTCTGTCATCCTTTACTAACACTTTACTTATTGCAAACCTATTAGTTTCTTTCTCTTGGTGAACACAAAAGTAAGATATTTTAAAGAAGCTGGAAATCTGTAACCATTGACTTCCATGTTGATGGTGGCAGGTTTTTAGCTTTCTTTAAAATATCGTCTTTACTATTCAACAAAATAAAGAAACGCATAAAGGTTCGAAACCACTTGAGGGAAAATAAATATTGAGTGAATTACAAAATCACCATGTTTCATATCTGTTTTCTTTGGAAATCAGTGATCTTCCCTGCCTGATAGATATACAATATGACGTGGGTCTTAACCCTATAAAACCGCACGTATCATATTTGATACACAAGATTCAAAGACCTGTATCATATTAATGTGATCAATATTGTTTTTTAAAACCTGTTGTATATAATTTGATACCTGTTTTTTGCCCTCTGGTGGATTTTCATTGTGCTACAGACAGTGGAAGTGCTTTTTTTAAACGTTTTAAAAATGGCCGCTGTCATTAAATCACTCACTCAGATTTGGCTTGAAAATCTTTGCTAATTTTAAGTTGTTAAGGTAAGAATAAAATTCATATTCTTACTAATTGTATTAAATAAATATTTGCTGAATTGAAACAAAGCATAATGATTTAATAATTCATTTCTCTTTTTATAATTAAATCGTGTTAAAATGTGTGTATCAAATTTGATGCTGTAGGTTTTTAAGGTGCTTCATCTCTGCACAGTCATGGCACATTGTATGTACATTATGCCTACTACAATGCAAACACACACTAGTTTGATGATTTATTTAATCTAATTAATTACTGACATGCCATTTTAAAATACATTTTGGATATTTTTTACAATAATTTATAATTAATATGCTATATGGATTAATTTGTTATGTGTATTTTTAGATGTCAAAAAGAATAGAGGAAGAAGAGCGAATAAGAAAGTTTCTTGAAAATGTCATCGATATAATTATTGAACAAGAAGCACTGTGCTAAATTTCATTTCCCTTCGCCTTCTCGTTAAAATATCAAAACTTACTTTACCTCAGTATTTTAAATGTAGTTTTTACGCTAGCCTGCTGCAACTGACGAATCTCGAGTTTACACGGTCTATCATCTCGTTTTATGCATGAACATTTAAATGAATGCTTCACTTCATTTAAGTGACTTTATTTTAATTACATTACGATGTCGATGCTGTGAAAGGAACCTTATAAACTTTAACATAGTCACATTAACCTTTCACCGGAAGTTTAACATTGGCTGAAAAACATTAGCTCTGCATATAGCCCATTGCATGTATGATGATGTGAGATCAAATATGATATCTGATATTACATGAAAGACTCTAAAAGGTCCGCAAAGTCCAAAAATACTAATTAGTTGTCATTTAAAATCTTTATACTTTGCCACTAATGTTCAAACCACTAGGTTTTACTCATTTGTTTAACACGATTAGTTACTTTACTTAAAAAAGGAGTGAACCTGTTGTAACCTAGAATGGTTAAGTTGACTTCATTTTTATAACTATGCGCATAGACAATTGAGTTAATATTTTTTAGGCAATGGGTTTCCTCACATTTTTTAAGTATGGTCAACTAATTGCTTTAAAAGCAACAGGTTTCAATAGTCAATAAATCACTTTTCACAGTGTATAAGTAGTTAAAGTTGTTTACAAAATAACATTTTGTCGGATCACATTGTCTTTAAGATATTTTAATAAGTGAAGGTCAAAATAAATGTTATTTCTTACACAACTATATCTGAATGCCAATGACATTATTTTCATTGATATTTTATTTGAAACAATAAAGTAGGCAGTTTACTTGCATGTAATCTTATTTCTAAATAAATAAAACCAATTCAGACACCAAAATGACACATCTCGTCTTTGATATATTCTGAGATTTTGGTAATGTGAGGTTGCAGTATATAATTTATAGTGACACAGGTTAGTTTACGAACATGAATCAACAACGAAGAACACATTCATTACAGTAATCATTCATCTTTGTTAATGTTAGCTAATGAAAATAAAGTTTGTCAATATTAGTTTGTTAACTCACAGCGCATTAAATAATGAATTTGGATTATAATAATGTGATAAAAAATGTTGAACTATGATTAACAAATGCTATACAAGTATTCCTCATTATAAGTTCACTTTAGTAAAAACATTATTGAAAGCTTATTATAAAGTGTGACCCACTAAACTAAACTAAACTAACTTTTCTCTCATTGGAGGCTCATACAACAATTATTGTACGAGGCTCTGTTAATGAAGGTTTGCATTTGATTTGAAACAACACAGAGAACTGAAAGTTTTGTGAATCACCACTTGCTGGCAGTGTTTGCATATTGCATTTACATTTTTGAAGGTAACTTTTCCTAATTTGTTTCAAACTGCAATGCAAATAATATAAAAAACATTTATAGTAGGGCTGTTGGATTTGGGGAAAACATCTAATTGCAATTTTTTAACATATACTGCGATTTCAATTTGATTTGTGACTTCATTTTGTAGTCAAGCTTCAGCTCAATATACTGTATCGTAGCTTCTTACTGCTAAAATGCAGTGAGTGTTAGTTAAAATAGGGAAACTGAAAAGATATTTTAAAAGAAAAAAAGACCCAATCCCAAACAGAGTGTGAAGGGGAAGAGCTTCAAAATGTACCCCTAAGAAATGGGACAGCACTACAACACCTCTGCACAGGTCATCATATGTCATCGCGAGCTTTTACTTCACATGAGATCGATGATGGCAACTGCTGTCGTTATTCCAGTTGCATTATCTAATGGTATTTCTCTTCAGGAAATCACTACAAGGCATATATCATGTGGTAATAACATCGTAACTGCACTGTGCATTTACACCCTGGCCATATTCATCTACTTAAACACACAAAAACAACATTAACATAACATTACACCAGACACTGTAAAAGCGAATTCCCAGCCACTAGACTTTTCTGACAGGGTATTCGAGTGTCACTGAGTGACAGAATGTTGTGGGAATACTATACAGGAGCTATTAGTATGGATTATAGATAGCGAAATTTAGCGGTTTTTATTTTAGCATTTTCTTTTTATAAACCATAATGGTAAATGATGAACGTGTTAAAATGTGCTTGTTTGTTGTGAAATATCATAATAATGAGAAAAAAAAACCACAAATTTGTGCATCTCCTGACCCCTTGGTTTCGAGTGTGGTCCTGAAAAATCTCAGTTTTGAGGGGTATTTAACCCTTCCCCTTAGCCCTACGCCTTCAAGCTAAAGGGAATTGGGAGACCCCTACTCTTCACATGAACAAGCAAAAGGAACGGTAGGGGTAAGGGAAAGGGCTAAGGGGTAGAATTGGGATTGGGCCGAACTAACTCCAACTTATATTCAAATTTGTTTAAAAAAATATTCAGAAATTAAATCAAGCAGAGCAAGCAGTAGTGTGTTATGGCATTAGTAATCTCCTGGTGCCTTCTTGATGTTTCCTCATATGGTGTGTGTAAAAGCTGCAAACAACTCTGAAACTGTACTTTGCTGTTGCTAGCTGCTAGATTGAGTGTCACTAGCCATACTTTTAGTTTACTTGTTAGCATGACACTCCTCATATAGCGGCCTGTGGTGCTTTTTTAGGTGCTGGTTGTTGTATTTTCTTGTGCTTTGGCAACAATTCTGCGACAGCTCTCACAAATGACCTGTTTTTGTTCCGTGTCTGTGATTTTGAAACCAAAATATTCCCATATTACAGACATGCAGTTTTTCTTTGATATGAATTTGTCTATTAACGCTTCTGATGCGGCAGACACCATCATCTCACTCTCACTCACACAATTCTCTCAGTTGGATAGTAAGACTACCACACACATGGGCGGCAGTCACGCATTTGCTCTGGGTGGGGGAAATGTTATAATACATATATATTGCATATCACAGCCTCTTGTGACTAGCTACTTGCAATGTTTCAAATCGTGATTGTCATTCGATTTCGATTAAATCGCACAGCCCTGATTTAGAGTATACATATTTTAAAGCATTACTAGGCAAGACCAATAATAATGAACACACAGCAGGTTTCCAAAGCCACTAATGCCATCTTTTTTGATTGTACCTTTTTGTTTTTTGCTACCATGATGGCAGTGTCGTTGTGGTTGTTTTTCAGACTGCTGTCAGCTCCATTCTTCAGCAGGACCCTCACCATCTCGATGTGACCCCTGCCACAGGCGCTGTGTAACGCTGTGTTCCCACTGTAGGACTGAGCGTTCACATCACACCCACGCTGAAAAACACACAACGACACATTGTGAACATCCATAACTGCTTCTGATTTAACCACTTATGAGTGACAGTTCAACATTAAAGGGTCATGAAACCACCATTTTTTGAGATGTCAGATTACACATTGTTAAAAACAGTAACATGAATGATACATTTATATAGACTGTTTTAGGCTTTCTGTGAGAAATGCTGAGCAGGAGTGACTTTACTATATATGAGCTAAATGTTTTGATTTGGAATGGTGATTGGCTGCTAGGATTGGAGAGAGTATGCAGGGACAGATTCAGATTTTGAGTGTTTCTCCACATTTATTCATGAGAAAAGAACTGGTCCAATATAATCACAACACACTAGTTTGAATTTGATATATAAATATGCACAAAATTGTTACTACAAATAATACTTATTAATATTCTATCTTCACTAACTAGTTATCTTTTCATCCATCTACTTTTATGCACATTTTGGAATATCACATTAAAATGCTTAACGTAAATGCCAGTCTCTGCATACATTTGTGCACAAAAAAACTGCATATAAATTACAATGGAAACACATTTACTGAATTAATTCCAGCATGAGCATCATAAAAATATTTAATAGATCATGTGTTGATAAAAACGGGCTTGATTGGATGAATTAATAGACAAATCAACAGGGCCATCATACTTTAAAATACCTGAAATGTTGTTTTGACCATTCTAAATTCCCTTAACCAAAGTCCGCCATCAAAGTGATTCGGTATGATTACCGCCCAGAACTGTCTCACACACAGCAAAAAATGTGTTTCTTACTTGATGTTTTCATGTCCAAATTTCTAAAATTTCTTAATTCAACAAGCAATTATAAAGATTTCTGAAATAATAAGTCAAAATTCAGTAAGTTTTCCTTGAAAAGAAATTAAATTATCTGTCATTGGGGCATGTAAAATAATTTTACTTCACACTGAGAACAATATTATTTTACTTACCCCACTGGTAGATTATTATTCTTGTTTTAAACACCACCACACTTAATTTTGACTACTTATTTCTCAAATAAGACAAGATATTTTTCACATATATAGGAAAGGCTTTTTGATGAAAAAATGTTTAGATATTTGGACTAGAAACAAGGCTAAAACTTCATGTAAGAAAAGCAATATTTTCTCTCAGGCCTCCAAAAGCCACCACACATTCATTGCATTTCGTCTTCATCTTTTGAAGTACAATAATTCATCATAAAAACCCCACAGTTGCTTCTCCTAATGCAGCAAATTCCATTTTTGGTCACACTTTACAGTAAGGTTCATCAGTTAATGTTAATTAATGCATTTACTAATATGAACAAACGATGAACAATACATTTACTAGAGTATTTATTCAGGTTAGTTAACGTTAGTTAATGAAAATACATTCATTGTTAGTGCATGTTAACTCACGGTGCATTAACTGATGTTAACAAGCATGGATGTTAATAATGCATTAGTAAATGTTCAATTATGATTAATAGAAGCTGTACAAGTGTTGTTGATTAGTTCATGTTAGTAAATGCATTAACTATTGAACTTTATTGTAAAGTGTTACCCATTTTTCTTTTTGATATCTGGCGCCAATTCTGTGACAACATTGTTCTCTTTGACTCATTGGATAAAACAGTGCTTTTATGCAATATAAATATTTTATTCAATATTCCAGTTTTGTGCATAAGTCTAATTCACATCTTTGTGAACATCCTGAGAAGGGAGGCAATTGTGTTGGATTGGCACCTTTTAAGATTACCATCTCCACAAATGTAATAAAAGTGTGTGCTTTTTAAAATTGGAGGTGTGACAAAAACAGGGGGTGTCTTCATAACAGAAATGTACAAATCAAAACTGAAAGAAACAGATTGGGACAAAAGTGATGATCAGCTAAACAGCTGACTCATCTGCTTTGATGTGTGAACAGTAAAAAAAAACAAATATGCGCACACAAACCTCGATCAGAAATGTAACCATGTCTAAAGACTTGTTTTCCACAGCATGAACCAGTGGACTGCGACCACTTTTATTATCCTGTGTTAAAAGAATAAAAGAGAGACAGTGAACAAATAGAGCGTGCAGTAAACGCATCCAGCATATCTAATGATATGGTGATAAATTGACTGACCCCAGCATTGATTTCAGCTCCGCTATCCAGTAAGATTCCCGTCAGCGTCTGATCTCCATTCTGCACAGCCAGGTGGAGGGGCGTCAGACCTGTAAATAGTCAAGCAAATCTTCAGATTGTAATTTGAATGACCGACTGAGACATGTTTTGACATGCCACAAATACACAAAACACTAATACACCTCCTCCCTTTGTTTTAGGGACTTTTTGAATCATAAAAGCAGCAGGAAGTGTCTCATGTTACATTTCATACACATGAATAAAGTATAGGCCAACTGTTTACTAAACTAAATTAGACTACACTTTTTGAGAGGTTATCTGATTACTATTATCTGATTACTATTATTATCTGATTACTGATTACTAAAAGGGAATTATTTTGCTACAGATAAAAAAAAGTGCTGGGCAAAGATTAATCACATCCAAAATAAAAGTTTTTTTTTAACGTAATACAGGTGTGTGTATTTTATATTTACATAGATATGTACATTTATATATAACTGACATTACATACAGTGCTCAGCATATATAAGTACACCCCTTGCAAATCTATCTTTTAACTTTATATTTTTTTGGAAGCTATGCAATAGATGAATCAGTACTGAAGCCAAAATCTGGAGCTTATCTAACAAAATAACTTACAATCACAGTCCAAAAACTAGTATGCCCAAATTTATATGTTATAGAAATATATTAAATACAAATTTAAAAAAGTTTAAAATTTAATTTTTGATTAAAAATTAAAAATTTAAAATCAAGAAAAACAGAAAAACGTAAAAATTTAATTGACATTTTTTAGGTTGTAATTTTTTTGCAATGTTTTGCTTAAATTCAATTGTATGATCTTTCAATTTTTAAATATGTTTGGTGACTAAAGTTTTATTTTTAATAAATATATCTGTTTAATAAATGTGTTTTGTCTAAATGCACCAAAATACATTCCATATATTCACTGAGAAATGGATAAAAATATTCATTTTCAAATTGGGTGCACTCAATTTCGCTGAGCACTGCATACAGATATTT
>CAIGQQ010037975.1:1712425-1751504 GCA_903798035.1 Danio albolineatus | reverse complement strand
AGATCAAATTTAAATATATATATATATATATATTTAAATTTGATCTAAATTACAAAAATCATTTTCTCTAATGTTGTGTGTATTATATATATCTATATTTATATACACAGAGCACACGCAACTATATTATGAATATACAACTCTTTATTTTGTATGAGAATAATTAATATCTTTGCACAGCACAAAACATAAATAAAACAAAAAACTAATTTCTTACTTAATAATAATAATCCAAATATTAAACTAGAAGCCATTACACCTCACCCCTTCATGATGAGAAACAGAAATTTCTAAACATAATCATACATTGATGCTTGAACATGAGTAGAGTGTCTCTACTGCCCCCCAGTGGAATATGGCATGTAGAAAACCAGTTCAAAAAAGGAAATCATGTGTAAAAAAGGGACAGATCACCCATAGCTACACATTCTGTCATCATTTACTCACCTTTAACTTGTTCTAAACCTGTTTGACCTTCTTTTATTCTGTTGAACACACACACACATTTTTAAAACAAGCGTCAAACCTGTAACCACTGACTTCCACAGTATTTGTTTTTTTTTTCTACTATGGTTACTGGTTTGCAGCTTTTCTCAGAACATCTTCTTTCATGTTCAACAGAATAAAGAAACTTATAAAGGCTTGGAACCATTTAATGGTGAATAAACAGTGCAAATTTTCAGTTTTGGGTGAACTGTCCCTTTCATTATCAACGTGCAACACCATGACCTCCACTCACCCTCATAGTTCCTGATCTCCACGTGGGACGGGGTGTTGTGCGAGTAGTGTCTGAGGATGATGGAGAGACATTCAGCCTCTCCGTGCTCACTGCACAAATGCAGTGCTGTCTGTCCATTACGATCCAGAGCTCCAGGGTCTGATCCTGCATCAAGGAGAGCCTTCACCACCGTAGGCTGATGCGTGATTACAGCCAGGTGCAAAGGAGTCTGAGAGAGAGAAATACAGTTTAATTAATTAACATATCAATATATTAGGCAGACACTTTTTTGTAGGGTCAGTTATAATGATCAAAATTCACAGGACACTTAATACAGGTCAATATTTAAGCGATGTACCACAAGAATCTACCACTCTGATGTCTGATAAGATGTTCAGGTTTATTTGGGCAGATAGGCTGAGTCACATCCTGGTGTGGATTCCTGTCACCATAGCTGTTAACCTAGAACCCGTCTAGCAGGTTAAAGGTCAGTTCCACATATCTGATTATAGAGATAAAACTGGGCTAACGCCCCATAGTAAACAGCCCTCGGGTGATTTATTCAACACACATAAACAAACATGTGCAACCAAAGCCAAATATGCTCAAAACAGATTTCTTGTCTTGTCGCATTTAGTTATGGAATGTCATTGATCAATAATCCCCTGTGCACTACTAATGGAAGTAAAAAATAATAATTATGAACTATATTTAAGCTTATTGGGTTAATTTAATCTGATCACAAACTAGTGGTTAATACTGTTTAACCTATAAAACAATCTGTAAAATAATAAAAAAATCATGTACTGGTAGCTCATTACCTGGTTTTTGTACCACAATTTACACGTCAAACCTAAACAATATATATTTTAAAACTGTAATAATAAACAAATTTGTGTGTGTTGTGTTAAGACAACGTTAGCATCTGTTAGCTTTAATTGTGGGGAAAATTGGATAATTTTGACCTTTTGTCAGGTAATTTCATCTTCCGGGTTTAAAATAATTTTTGGGGCGGGATCAAAATCGGTGACGTAGCGCAAAACTGCAAGTGGAGTGATGATGCGTCAGTTTCTCATTATTATTCATAGCGGAGTTTTCTTATCCTATGAAAAGACCCTGCTGCTTAATTATTTTTGAGAGCCCATGCTTTCCGAAGGCTAAGCATACCTGCCAAGCTGTGAGACCCCATGAATAGGAGAGACACAAGTTGTATGTGTTTGTTGCATGTCTTTCCCCGCGATTCTGTCAGGGTCGATACAGCAAAGCTGGTTGTTTGCAGAAAGCATTTTTGTCGGGAGAGCTGTATGTCTATGGCCCTTGAAAGTAAGCTGTTGCAAACAATAATTTGTGTTGAATTTAAACAAATTAAATTCAGTAATATTCAACTTAATTTGTTTGTTTATATTCAGCCCATATAAAATGTTTGCAACCACTTACCTTAAAATTAATAAATCTAATTAATCCAATCCAAATCCATTTTTCAGTTGAATATTCAGCATCAACAATTAAAGCAAATATTAACTTTGATTAATTTATTTACAAATGTAAATAGGCACTAGATAAAACCTGCTTTAACCTTTCCAACTGTTCCACTGTTAGTTATCAGATTTTTTAAAATCTTCTATCAATTTCTCATTTTTGGTCATGAACACTCCTGCAAAGTTTTGACATTCTGTTAACTCATGTACAACTAAAATAAGCTTGTGTTATTAATTTAATTTGATGTTTGTGAGTCAATTTGACCTGCTGTTTCATGGTAAATTGAAACTTCACAACCTAAAAGAGATTAAATACTGTAGTTTAGGTTTGCTACACTGTATTTGCATTTACATTTATCAATTATCTTTTTATCCATAATCTTTGATTCCAAGAAATGTATACATATATTTTAGTCAGTTCAAGCAAAGTAGTTTTCAAGCATTGGGTCACAGAAGGAAAAAAAAAACATAATTAAAAAGAGATTAAAAAAAAAAAATGCAATAGCTCATAGTAACACGTGTTAGCTACCTCTTGGCAAATATCTATGAAATAAATCTATTAGTATGAATGAGTCTCAAGATTCTCAAGATTAGACAAATAAATAAATCTCCTGCAGCTGGCACTGAGATGCTATGGTTACTACTAATGTTTTAGCGAAACACATTTAACTCGAACAGTGATCAAAACTGAAACTTCCAGTGCATTGAACAATTTTATTGCACACCTTACAGCCAATCAGAATCAAGAATTTGAAGAGCATGTAATAAGCATTAATTGTAAAGGATTACAGATTTACGTTTTGATCATTGTGTTATTTCATTAATCACACTGTGTCCGTGCACATGTGAATTGTTGGCTAATCTTGATCTAACTAGTCTTTTTTTTCTCATTCATCTTAGGTAGATTTTTACACTGAAAAACTTACATTGTTGACAGGAAAACCACCAAGCCTCAGACAAAACTGAGAGTCGAGATGACAAAACACACTAGTTTCTTTAATGAAAGCATTCACCTCAGCCAAAGAAAACAAGTACGCACGTCACTTGACTGCTCTGGAAAGCAAAACTCTCCATACTGCATTCAGACAAAAAATGTACATCATATACTAGCTGGAAGTCAGCAGTTTTGCTAAGATAACCATCTAATCCTGCATATATGCCCAGTAATCTACTGGAGGTGTTTTTTGTTGACAGAAGGGAAGATTGAGAGGTAAGGAAAGGTTTGTGGTTTTTAATGATGCCTGCTAAAGATTAGCATCAGTTCAGGCCTGGTAGCAGGTGAAGCTGGCGATAGACTAACACACAGAGGAGGTTGGTTAGACACGGGAGGGAGGATGTTCCAGTAAGGCACAGTAAAGTGAAAAAAAAAAGTACCGCGAGATGAAGACAGGAATTCCTCTGGTGTCACAATGCCTTTGGCCCTCCCTTCCTATGAAAACAACTCTCTTATTTCCCTGAATCCTGTCTGAGTCATCAACCATCACTCATTTGATTTTTGTGCGTATGTGCTGAAAGACATGTTACCACACATGTAACATTTGATGGGTTTTTCTTTGTGCTATACAAAGTTACAATCTTAAAAAAAAAAACTTAGGTATGGTGATGGATAAAACACACTCACATCCTCTTTAGGCAAGCCCTGAAACAGGAAATTATATAAGAAAAACGTCACATAATAGAGAGAAATTGTAATGCAGTACTATTCCAGTGAACTGGCTCATAAACAACTAATAAAAGTTTCAAGAGAAATTGTTTGGAAGAGGATGAGGGAGAGATATGTGAGAGAAATAGAGAAAGGGAAAGAGGAGTCGGAAATAAATGAGCAGAGGGAGCGACGATGGGAAGAGATGGATCAGAAAGGGAAAATCCCTTTCCTCTCCCTTGCAGTGCGTCCTTATATTTCACATTCCTATGTGTAAACAAAAAAAAAAGAAAAAAAAGAGAGGGGAATGTTGGATGAATAAGGAAAGCGATTGAGGGGAAGGCTCATGACACAAGCATGAGCCAAAAACACTCTCAAGTGAACTAAAACTACTTGCTGCATGATTTAGCACTGATGACTGAGCTGAAACAAAAACTTAAGAGCAAGAAAAGAAAATAAACAGTGCACTCAATGTGTGCAGCAGAGAGTTAGAACTAATAGTTATTTTATGCAGTTATGTTTCACTACTGTAATTCAATTATCTTATTTCCATATAGGATTTGAAGTAGGAAATGTAATGCAAACAACATGTCCAGAAAAATGACAGATCTAAGGGTATTAAGAGTATTTCTTTTTGCATTTGGAAAAGTTATGCATGCAGAATCCCTAATCAAACTGATCTAAAGACATCTAAAATGTAAATTTAGTAGGCAATGTACTAGTCTGACCAGACCGAGAGATCAGTTAAGACCAGAAGAGAAATTCTGCTGTTATTATTGGGTTTCAGTTGGTCTTCCAGTCTCAAAAAGTTGGTTCTAAATTGGTCTCCCACCAGTTCACTGGTCAACAGACCAGTCTGACCAAGCTGAAAAAACACTATTGGTTGATGTCTGATAACATCAACCATTAGGAATTATTAAAACATGAATGAATACCTTAAACATATGTCCCAGCATCCATTCTAGTAGTCTAGCAGTTGTGTATTGGTCATATAAGAGTCCAGAAGACCAGTCACAGAGTGACTGTGGATAGCCACACCTCCATATGTAAAGGTCTGTGTCTACACTAAAAAGGAACACCAGTGTTTCCAAAGTTCAATTTTTAAAAACACTCTGATTTGTGGCTCGAAGATGCCATAGTAGTTTGGATGCGGAGTGTAACCATAACAAAACTTGATATGATATTAACTTGTCCAACCAAGCTAAAAGAAACTGCAAACTACTTTAGGCTGGTTTTGATTTATCGATCCAGAAAATTAGACATTTGGCTATTTGTTAACATTAGCAAGATTTAAATCATGAGTAAAACTAAAGTATTGCTAAAAACCTTTTAAAAAATCCATCTTAAACCATCTGGTCTTATCTGGTTTAAGATGGTCTCTTTAGGCTGGTTGACCATCTTATCTGTTAGGCCAGACCACCTTGAAAATGTCGAAATTTCCATTTAAAACAGATTAATGGACCAGTCTGTCCACACTAACAAACCAGGAGACCACTTTAGGCAGGTTTATTTTATTTATTTATTTTTCAGCAAGGCAGCTGTTCGCTTAATATTAACACAATAACACAAACTGTAGTATATACTTAAAATTAGAAATCACTGTTTATTTTTGTCAAGGTTAGCATGCACCAGCTGTTCACAATAAGATCAGGAACATGCATTAAGGAAGTAAAAAGTCACTATTTGAATTGTCCGTTTACTTGAAATGAATCCTAATATAGCCATGCTAAGTTACAATATGTGTTCTAAGTCATGCAATGAATACACCGACATGTCTCTGGCACACAGTAAGAGCATTTTCATCATTTAGAGTAAAAAAAATAAGCATGTTAGCAATGTGCAGGAGAGAGAGAGAGAGAGAGAGAGAGAGAGAGAGCGAGAGAGCGAAAGGGAAAGTCCCTTTTAATACCCTGCAAACTTCAACACAAGGTATGTTGAGAAACAACCCATGGTGTGAGGAGGTCATGTGACTTCTCGGAATGAGGATACTTGAGTTCAAACACATGCACCAGCTGCTTTTACAGTGTTTGCACATACGCTTATTCTAGTATATCAAAAATACACACTCCTATACACTATACACTCACAGAGAAGCCATGCAAACAAGCCATCGGCTGCAGTCTTGCTTGACAGGCAATATGCAACGCCTATCATGAAAACACATTAGATATGCACACACACACACTCCTGCACTTCAAACGTCATTGTCAGTGTGTCATGAAAAGATGTGGGAGGACAAGATTAACAAAAGAGAGTCGCCGAGACAGAGAAGTCATTCTGGCACATATAACGTCCTAGTTGTAGTAACAGTGACAGCTGTAGTAACACTTTCCTCGGTACCGCACCAGTCAGTCGTGCCTGCCATTTTTATTTCAGATCAATCACTAGATTTAATCTCAGATTTAGAATCGCCAAAACATTCATTTTCATGCATGGCTGCCACAAAAAGTTACTCAGAACTCCAAGAAAAGCCTTTGAAGGCATGTTTATGCGCAGTTTACATTTCTGGGGAAAAAAGAATTGAGTACAGGATATAACACAAGAGTTAACCTCAACAATCTGACAGAAACAAGTTTCAGCCGGCGGCGAAGACATGCGCGCAGCTTCTGGTAACTGCCGGCTGCCTGTGAATCTACGAGCGTTCGTGCTTGTGTGTGTGAAAAAGTGCGTCTGCACATCAAGTGAAACCTTAACACGAATTTGAGGTGATTTCTGAGGTCTGCCTAGACATGCAATGGCGGTAATTGATAATGCGGCTGGTGGCAGTATGGGTTAACTCTACCAGAAGAGGAAGTGAAAGCCTGGGAACAGTCCGACAGGTTTGCTGACACATGGGAGTGAGATGAAGCAGAGGATACAGGTTTGAGTGTTTTGTGGTGGCCAGGAGAACAACTCAAATAACCATCAGCATTACCATGGCTCCTACTTAGAAAAACAGTGCACTAGGAGTAATTTCCTGCTGTGTTCAAAAGTATCATGTGACAGGTAATAAGACGTGTGTGGAAAGTACAGTAAACTAACATGTGCCCCACAGGGACAAGAATTCAGGTTGGCCTGGTGTTCTTTGTGCTGTAAATTCTCTAATCCAGCTAATCGTCAACATTAGTTCACTTCTTTTCTACTATATAAATACCAGTGTATGGATGCATTAAGTAACGCAAACTAATATAAATTATTAATATTTAATAATTACATAAAGTATTATTTGGATTATATATGATGACATTATGACAATGATTTTTAGATACTAAAAATATTGTATAATAACCAAGATAATCATATAATTGCAATATTAATCATTATACGATTATTATGAATTGGTTTAAATATCGTCACCTTAGAATTATAAGGTTCTATCTGACAATTTTGTCAAAATTGAGTTATTGACATATTCTTTTTAATTGACAAGTTAATTACATTATGGGATGTTTTTGTTGTTTACATTTAAAGACTTTTTATTTAAAAAACAAATGTTACACACATACTGTTTGCTATGGAATGCAAAAACTTTGAAGCTCATTATCTCAAAATATCTCAAAATCATTCAGAACGCAGATAGAACCTTATAATTCCAAGGTGACGATGTGTAAAAATTATAAATATTTAAATGTTAATAATAATAATCATAATAATGATAATAATAGTAATAGTAAAAATAAAATGATTACTATTATTTTCCCAGAGATGGGTTGCAGCTGGAGGAGCATCTGCTGTGTAAAATATATGCTGGATAAATTGGTGGGTCATTCCACTGTTGCGACCCCAAATTAAAAAAAGAAATAAGTTGAAATGAAAATGAATGAAAGAATGAATACTATTATTATCATTATTATTATGATTAATATTTATAAATAATAAATATATCAGCTATTTGTTCACAATACATCATTTAAGTGTAATATTTATTAGTCAGTGTCAGTTATTGTGAAAAACGTCAATATTTTAGTACTTTAAGCATTTTAGGAATTATTTTAATTTTTAAATATTTAAGTTGATTTACATTTATAAATATTAGGATTAATCTTATTTAATGAGTTATTAATATTAATTAAAGGGGTGATCCACAGTGTATTTTTATAGCTTGATTGTGTTTAATGGGATGCAAAGCAATGTGTGCTCATGCTCCATTTGTGAAATATCACGTTATTTTTTCATATATCTCACTTTGAGTATTTACAGCTACTTAGCTAAGATAAAAACGACTGACATATTTCCTAGTTCCTCCAAAAGCCCGCCCTCGAGAGGCTCTGATCGGTCAGCTAACATAATGTGTTGAGATCGAGGATAGGCTCCATGTCACAAGGAAGCATCCTGCTATAACATTACAGCACATCCGGCCACGCCCCTTCGCGGGTTGTACGCACGTAACCTAAAGGGTTTATGACATCATTAACCAGGATGTATTTTTTTGTAGTCCCCAAACTTCGTTCGTTGTAGGCTTTGCTAAGCTAACTCTGTATTAGCCAATGTCTCTCTTCGCAATGAACTTTGAGTGTCTTACATTCAGAGATGTTGTTTATGTTCACACAGCTACATTACACATCAACTAAAGTTTAAAATATGATATTGTAGTGGACCACCCCTTTAATAATGCATTAATAGTTTACTAATCTGAATAATTTCAGCTACCCTGAGGCCCACATACATGTTCACTGATAGATCCAAATGAATAAATACTGTAAAAGTCGTGTTTCTGATACCTAATGCATTACTTAATTACCTTTAATGCCACCCACCCAAAGATTGCATGCATTGTATATACTTTACCTGTCGTAGGTTATTGTAAATATCAAGGTCTTTATGGGCCCATCGAAACATTTCAATCAGCCAAACAACCAATGCCCTGTTCTCCTGGACCACGGCAATGTGAAGAGGCCTGCAAATGCAAACACATGCATTATTTACTAAGACACATACAGCAAAATCAACATGCATATTGGTAAAAATGCACCAACACCCAACCTGCACGGGGTCAGTCAACTAGTTTAAAAGGTAACTGAATGACCGTTCACCTGAGGTTTGCAAACAGTGGTATGAATGACTCATCTTTATACTGTCGGTGAGTACAGGGAAATGCTTATCTCCCTATCGTTTCACAGAAAGTCTCTCTGAGATGAGCGTTCAAGTCAAAGTTTGGGAACAGGAAGAAAACATTGTGTGAGAAAGAGACAGGGACTCTTCATGAAATGTTTTATACGATGTGTTTTTTTTTTCTTTCTAAATCTGCTTCCAGTAACAGCTACTTTGGTTTGAAGTCACTTCCTGCCCTCAGGGACAATGGCACCGTTCTTTCTGTTTTGAATACTAATTATCATTATATTTACAGTTGCATTAGGGGCTTTCTGTGCTTTGCAGACTCCTCTAGCAGAACTTCCCATGAAACCCAAAGAAAATTACAAAGAACATTTTTGCTGACATCAAATACAAGCACGGTAGGTTCACAACCTATTTGAAGAAAGCAAGATTTGCTCAGAAGCTGATCCTTCTAATATGCAAAACTATATTAAAAAGTTGCCATGTGCTGAAAGGCCAATGAATGATGAAAGTTATAAAACAATATATGTTTAATTTGTGAGCATGCAGAAGCTATCAAGACAATATTTTTAGCACTATTATTTTTATACACTAATATTTTTTAGCACTAATAGTTTTAACTTTATTTTAATAGTAATAGTAATAACATTATTTTATCAAATAAATTTGAATATGTATTATTTATATGTTTTACACACACAAATATACACTCACCGGCCACTTTATTAGGTACACCTGTCCAACTGCTCTTTAACGCAAATTTCTAATCAGCCAATCACATAGCAACAACTCAATGCATTTAGGCATGCAGACATGGTCAAGACCAGAGATGCCCAAAGTAGGGCCTGCGGGCCAAAGTTGGCCCATTGTAACCTTTGATTTGGCCCACCATCCCATCTAAGAAGAGAGTGATAATGATGAAGAGGGTTGGGGGTGAATGTAGGCCTGTCACAATAATCAATATATTGACTTATCGCACAAATACATGCACATGACCTCAATGATTTTTGGTGATGCAATATATATTGCCCATACGTAAAAACCAATTCTTGCAACATTTTAGCTGATTGCACAACCTCTCTATCTCTATTGGAGGTGTCAGTGTCAGTATGGTTAAAAAAAAACACTATAGTATTTACCATAAATGACTAAAGTATATTTTGATGTGGGTGCCTGACAACTGAAAATAGATCTGGTAGCAGATATCGCAGCCTCTGTTACTTTTTTACCTTGCATTTTTTTTGGTAATGTTAATTATTTATTTGTTTAGGATGTGTGTTTTCATATTCTGATTCCAATGCCTAATTATTAAATTGTTAAAATGACAAAATAAAATATGATCCGTTCTTTGGAAGAGTGTACTTGCATATGATGATATTATATTGGCATTCTGGCATTATATAATGAGTGGCTTAAAATGGTCTTAAAATTACAATAATATCGTTTATCGCAATATATTTTGGTGCAATATATCGTACAACAAAATATAGATATCGTGACAGGCCTAGGTGAATGCCTTTAAAAGAGATTCTCATTTCTAATTTGATGTAACCTTTTGTCTGTTTGTTTTAATGCTGAGCTACAAAAAAAAAAAAAAACTGAAGTGAAATCACTTAAATGTTGTAAATGAATCAGATTTTTAAAAAACGTACAATAAATAATGTCACTCAATGGATCAAGGACTATGCAGAAGACATCAGTGAGCAAATCAAGGCGTTAATAATAAATAATATTGTTTTTGTTTTTACTGTAATAAGTTCTTAATAAAATATTATGTATGATGTATTATAGGGATGCTCTGATCGATCTGCCCAAGATCGTTAGTGGCCGATAATCACATTTCACGACTCAATCAGTACTTGCTGATCTGGTCGATCTCATGAACCGACCGCATGTGTTTGTGTATGAGTTTACAACCCGGGTTATACATCCACAGTACTACAACACGTGAGCAATGTTTCCAAATGGCATTATCAGTAATTTGTCATACCATATTTTCTATCTGTTTTATATATGGAGCATCCCTACTGTATTAGTTCATAGTTGTTTTTAAATATTATTAAATAAATTAGGAAATTACCCATGGCATATATACTGTATTTACGTTCAGCCCACTAGCCTCAATCAAGTTTGGGCACCCTTGGTCAAGACGATCTGCTGCAGTTCAATCCGAGCATCAGAATGGGGAAGTAAGGTGATTTAAGTGACTTTGAACGTAGCATGGTTGTTAGGGCCAGGTGGGCTGGTCTGAGTATTTCAGAAATTACTGATCTACTGGGATCACGCACAACCATCCCAAGGGTTTATAGAGAATGGTCCGAAAAAGATAAAATATCCAGTAAACCGCAGTTCTGTGGGCGCAAATGCCTCAGAGGAGAATTCGAGTTGATATAAAGGTAACAGTAACTTAAATAACACTCATTACAACCGAGGTATGCAGAAGAGCATCTCTGAATGCACAGCACTTTGAACCTTGAGGCAGATGGGTTACAGCAGCAGAAGACCATACCGGGTGCCACTCCTGTCAGCTAAGAACAGGAAACTTTAATTATTTAGTGATTCCTCCGTGTATGACTAGAAGGAAGCTTGTGTACCACTAGTGGTATGCGTACCACAGTTTGAGAACCACTGCAATAGAGCACCTTTGGCATGTGATCGATCGGAAGATTCACATCACGTATGTGCAGCCAACAAATCTGCTGCAACTGCGTGATGCTATCATGTCAGTTTTGACCGAAATGTCTGAGGAATATTTCCAGTACCTTGTTGAATCTGTGCCACAAAGATTCAAAGCAGTTTTGAAGGCAAAAGGGGGTCCAACCCGGTACTACTAAGGTGTACCTAATAAAGTGGCCGGTGAGTATATGCAGTTTGTGTGTTAATGTGTGTGTGTGGCACAATTAATTCAATTACATCTCATTTAGCTTTTAGTAAGCTCATTTACATTTTCATTGTTTTATCGAAAATGATTAAATTCTAACCTGTAATGGGAAATTTCAACAGACAACCTATTTTTTGATATAAAATCGAGAATTTCATACTATTGATAATGGTATGAACCATTGTAGAGGCGTGCTCAAAATATAAATTTCTTTTTTTAACTTATTATTTTCATTATTTTTAATTATTTAAGATACAGATCAGTGCATTTAAAGACAGACGTGTTTTTACGTCCTTAAGAGGGGATCTACCGTTAATTCGCTTTTACTGTTTACATTTACTGTTGACACCTTTTGTACATCTATTTTTGACACACATGTAGGGTTAAAAAGTGTTTCATTTCATTTCATTGGCTTTGTCCATTTTTTCCCAAATTTGGTTTGAAACAACCATTTTTTTTTAGCTAAAAAGGAATGTGGCAAGAATGTCAACAGAGCCTGATGGGAAGTCACACTGTAACAGCGGGACAAATGAAAGAGGGATAGAGAAAAAAGGGAACAGAGAAGAACATTGTTTATATCCTCTTTTGACTCGTATATTGAGTCATTGTGGGAAGAAAGAAGCCAGAACACACAGAGGGAGAGCAAATAGTTTTGAATGATGGTGCTGAATCATATTCCAAGTGATATAAATGTAAATATTGTCCTACTATGGGCCATTGCAATTGCTTCATGTTGGTTATTCCATTGTGACAAGAGAGAATAAAAAGACAAATAGTGCATTCAAATTTTTAAGGCAAAGTTATTATCAGTTATCTGGATTTGCCGTTAATACATTTATGTTTTGTATTTTTAATTTTACAGTGATCCTGATTGGGTGTTTTAAAATGTAAATTATGAATAATATCATTTAGAGTATTTACATACAGAAAAAGATATGTCAATATAAAATAATATCTATATATATAGAGAGCGAGCTTTGGAAAAAAAAACAATTAACAGACCAATTGAAAATGTTTAATTTTAGATTTTTTTCCTGTAAACTAATTATGGCATTTCTTACAAATTTGAAATAAGCTAGTCACAAATTAGCAAAAATGATGCCATGTTTTAAGACATAATTGTATTTGTTTCTAACCAACACAAAATCAGTTTTAAATGAACACTACAATACTAATGGTTTAATCTGATTTAATGATTTATGCTAAGCTAAGCTAAAAATACTTCCGTCAGACCTGTGGTGCATTTCCGAAAACCATTGTTAACCAACTAAGGTCACAAGTTCCGTTGTTAAAATGATAGTTTATCGATTTGGTGTTTCCCAAATCCGTCATTCCAACGAACATTCACAAAATGAGTGTGGTTACAACTACACCTCTAGAGCTGTAGTTACAAGCATATTGCTGGTTGTGTTCTATTCCAAGTTATCCACCAGTGCCCTATTACTTCTGAATGATCCACCATCCACTTTGAATGATTAATAAAAAAATGCTTAAAGATATCTCTCTCACATGTAATTTTCTTTCAGGGTTATTTTTTACAGAACTTCAGATTGGCAATAGCGCTCTTTCTGTGGTGCATTCCAAAATCATTTATGCGAATTCGAACACAGCCCTATTTGTGCCGTTTACATGGAAAACGAATGCATGTTTTTGCCCAAATGATGGATTGTACTATCTGCTTGTTAAGTGTGATGTCAAGCCAAGTAGGTTCCATGTCCAATCGCTCTTTCAAACCGTACGGGGAAACTCAGCAAATAGTAATAATAAACGTTTACAAAGCAATGTAATACTTCCAAAAATCATAATCGCAATATATATATCCATGCCTAATATCCGATGGCCAAAAAGTAATTCATCTTTTATAAACTGTTAAAATATTGGTGTCTGTGATGCAGCAAGTCCAGAGATTGTTGTGTACACAATGATTTTATATAAAATTTACTTTAATGTGTGATATGACTAAAAAGTGGTCATAAACGAGTATTTTCTCGATTTAAATGAGTAGGGGCTTGGACACTGACACAATTTTCCATACGTCACAACTGTGAGTTATGTCGCTGTTTGGGAAACAAATCCCTGATCGGCTAAACGGTTTCAGAAATGGGAAAACTAAATAGTTTAACTCTAGGGGACTTGATGTGCCTATTTTTTAAAAAAGTGAAGTGTTCCTTTAACTTCAGAAGTGTTCAATTATATGGTGGAAACCCTATTATTTTCAGTCCCAACAAATAAAAACATTTGTAACTTTCACTGTCATGATCCACAACAAGGCCTTTAACATTTCTGTTCAATTTCTTTCAGCAGCATTTATAGAAACATATTTTAATTAAATCCACACGCCACACCGTCTAACTTTTTGAAATATGACTTTCTGTTTGTATTTGAAGTCACCATAAATACAAAGTCCTCCAAGAAGCTTCAGATCAAAAGAGGAAGAGAAAAGCCGTTTACTCAAAACGAACATGAGCTGGCCTGACTCCAGCTATGACCTGCCTCAATGAACTGCCAAATCAGTTTCTCTCTTCTTTGGTTCTGATAAAAAGCAGAAGAGATTTTTAGTAGCTTAATTCTTTCATTTTTTGCCTCCTTTCCTGTAAGTGAGGTCAGCATCAGTGTACTTCAGAAAATCTCATGCGTTTTTCAGTTCTGCCGTCAGGGCCATGTGTTCAGCCCTACTGAGAAAGACTGTTTTGTTAATCAAGGAATCTTTATCAAGTCTGAAGATTGCAAGATTACACAGAAAAAGTCAGTGCAAAGACCACACTAAAGGATAACGGCAACTGTATTTCAGCATGAAAATAGCTATGCAAAATGAACAGATATTTACCTGCATGTACATTAATATACTATAAAGATCTTTAAAGTCAGCATTGAACAGAAATTACAGTCATCCTCATTATAAAATGCTTCAGCTGTGACGTCAAAACTTTGAATAATTTGCCAGTGGCTTTGAGGTTTCTAAGTGTTAATATTATTATGGGTGCTTACAGTAAATAACGTCAACTGCACAGACTCGCACGCAGATGTTCTTATAGTTTGTTATTAGAAACATAAACTTTATAAAATAAACCTAATTTTTCACACATTTACAATTCTCCAAAGTCACTAACATCAGAACAATATTGAAAAACAAACACATCTGAGCATGTGCATGTTGTCAGTTAGTCTAAGTTTTTTTTTCTAAAGTTTTCTTTTGCATATGAATATATCATAATTTACACAATTAATAGTGAATGATATCCATTTTTCTGTACTAACTGCTGTGTGTGCATATGATAGACAAGATGTTCATTTTCCTTTGGCTTAGTCCCTTTATTTATCAGGGGTCGCCACTGCGAAGTGAACCGCTAACTTATCCAGCAATTGTTTTACACAGTGGATGTGCTGGGAAACACCCATACACTCTCGCATTTACATACATACATTACGGCCAATTTAGCTTGTCCAATCCACCTATACCGCATGTCTTTGGACTGTGGTGGAAACCAAAGCACCTGGAGGAGACCAATGCCAACACAGGAGAGCACGCAAACTCCACACACAAACACCAACTGACCCAGCTGGGGCTCGAACCAGCGACCTTTTTGCTGTGAGGTGACTGTGCTAACCACTGAGCAACATGCCGCACCTTGACAAGCTATTTGTAATTAATAATTAATAATAAAAAAAGATTAATTGCATGATGACTTTTGTTCTGCAGATCACAAGCGTAATTAAAACATAATATAAGTTAAACAAAACAAATGTAACTGAATGATTGTCTCTTGCAATAACTTGTAAAACTTGTAATAATTTGTAATATTGAAAATTGAAACTTGTAATAAACCTGCACTTCATTTACAAATTTTATTAAAGGGCACCTATTTTACAGCCTTTTTCAAGATTTAAGATAAGTCTTTTGTGTTTCCAGAATGTGTCTGTAAAATTTCAGATCAAAACACCCTTCAGATTATTTATTATACCTTTCAGAATCTAGAAAAGGTGAGCTTTTAGGAAAGCTTTTTGTAGCTGTTTTTGTTGCCTCTACCTTTATTGTAAATAAGCTGGTTCTCCCCGCCCACCATTCCATTGTGCATGTCTGAGCCACAGAGATTTACCTGCAGCATCTCACGCAGAGAAACAGAACAGTGACAGACAAGAATGAAGCAGATCTCCCTTCCTACAGTAAGAAATTTACCAACGGTTATTTGATGTATTTGTTAATTCAAGCCTTTCTGCAACGATGAGTCACACACAATGTCATTCTAAAGTTTGCACGCACGTATGTGTGTGACACAATATAAACATCATAATATACGTAATTATACATAATAACATTTTGCTGAATTATTTTGTTATTATAATGTTGATACTGTAAACCAGGCTTAAATGCAATTTTATTTAAAAACTATTTAATAAAGTACGTAAAAGGTAGTCTTTCGTCTACCTTCAAAAAAAAAAAACTGATTCAGTGCATATATTAAAAATAGTTAAGAAGGTGAAACTTTTTATTTAATCTTCAAGAGATATATAAATAAATAATAAAAAAGTGCTTCAAATAAACAGTCTCATCATAAAAAATATCGTAAATAATAATGATTAAACTTTTTTCCCCCTGGGTATTTATCGTATAATCTCTTCATCACACATCTGATCATTGAATTTGCTGTCACTTACACTGCCGGTCAGAATAGTTTCTCTCTCTGTTTTCAACACTTGAAACTCTCTTGGTTCCTGGAAGTGACTGAGAGTTAGTTAGACCACAGCCCCAGATAAGGCCTAAGACTGAGACTGACGTAAGAACCTGAACATCATCAGAATGAGATGAAGGGCTCATGGCGGTGCAGTGGCGCATGTGTGGCATCCTGTACAGCCCAGAAACACAAACCTCTAACATCCCCTGTCACACACAGGCCTGCTTCTGTAGCAAACAAACTCAAAGACGTAAACAGCCTGAGCCCACACGATATGCAACCACTTTTATAAAAACTCTCACAGGTATAAAGAAGATAAAACCCCAGCATGCAAGGTCAGTAACCCAGTGTCAAGGCACTCCGTTTCTCGGTAATAGTTATGAGAACTGAAAACAGCCTTCACATCACACGCTTAACCTTAAAGTGTACCTTCAGCAGACTCGTTTATCCAAAGTGACTTACACTGCATTGAATATGATCACTAACATTATGCGCTGCTTGAGTAAGAGAATGAATACAGGTATGTGTCATTACAAGCCTATGTGACTTTCGGTCTTATGTAAAGCACAAAAGAAGAAATTTTGAAGAGCTGCTTTTGTGCATAGGATGAAACTCAGTGGTCCAAAATACAGGTTAAGCCCAAAGTGTACATTTTGTTTACGACATGCACCTTAGCATAAACAAAGTCTATAGAATTCACAAGACATGTCACTAAATATAATTTTGAATGGGGAAAAATACAATGGTCAGTATGGACACTCAAAGAAGCCCCACTTTCTAGTAAAGGACCAATCATCGACCAAATATAGACTGACTATTCCTCGGGGGAGACGTGTGTTCTTTACGACAGTTTCTGCAGCTTTGTTGTTTTGAGACGTCGGGGGTCATCAAATGCACTTGAATATCAGTGAATACCTACCTCACAGACATGAGAAATACAGTATGTCTACATCAAGCTTGAACACAAGTGTTCTCTGGTGTTGCAAGTGAACGGAAGATACAGTGTTTCCCATCTGACTTCATTATCTCTAACGAATTCATACCTCTACCATTCAAATGTAAATTACATGACAGCAACCACTCGAACAGCCACAAACTTGCAAACTGTAAGGTGTTTCATGTTGTCCTGTCTTATTTTGTATTTAGTTATATCCGCCCTGGACTTTGTTCTGTTTTCCTGCCCTGCTTCCTGCCATGTGATTACTAATGTGTGTGTGTGTGTCATTTTCCTATTGGTCAACCTTGTCATGTGGCTAGTCAAGTGCTTCCTATGTGTGTATGTGTCATGCTCTCATTGGTTTGTTCTGTCTTGTCTCTTGTGTTTCATTGGTTTACCTTGTCAGGTGATCCCTTGTGTTTGATTTATATACACCATCATGGTTCTTTGTGCCTTTTCGTTATATGTATTTACGTAGTTCCTCTGTTGGTGAGTCTCTTGTGGTTTTATGCCATGCCATGTGTTTGTTTCTAGCTTGTTAAGTTCATGTTTTGTTCATTCAGTTCACTGTAAATAAACTGCACTTGGGTTCATTTAAAATCGCCGTCAGTGGTCATCTGTTACATAAACAAATAGGTCGCTGTCATTTTTTTTGGGTAGATTTACATAATAATATATTATAGGTATTTCAGAAACTGTCACAAATGAGGTCGGTGTTGGGAATTAGTTCACGTCGGGTTTTGTCATGATTCGAAAGTTTATGAACCAAATTTGAGTCAGTTAAATTTAATTGCTGATTTATATATGAAATTTAAATCGTAAGATTGGCAAACAAACAATTTGATAATTAGATGTTATAGCATTCAAAGAAATAGCAGCCGCATTTGCATGGCCAAGAGGCATTTCTAAGATGGTCGCCGAGTGAAATTACTTGCCTTAAATGGACTTTCACATAAATGCAGCATCAGGTATACAGTCTTTCGAAGCAAACTCCATTTCATAGCACACACAAACAGAGGTGGTTGAAACATCCACACCAGAAAGAAACTTACTTATCCAAAATCTGCACCTTTTCTCTCCACGATTTATGAGCAATAAATTATCGTCGCACTATTTTAAACTTGAGTTGCTGGCATATTTTAACCCCCTCACACATGTACTCTTTTAATATAGGTATTCTACTGCTTTGCCATCTTCAGTAGTTTGTTGTTGTTTGGTCACTTTTATTGTCAGCAGTTGAGTGTTGAAACCTTGAGGACAAACAAAGTACTGCAAAATAGTTCAAAGCGCACATGTAACTTGCATAAGTATTACAAGAACAGAAAAAAATATGAATATATAAATTAATAATTATAATTTAAATATTAATTTTATTTTTGAAGTGTGAAATTTATGTTGCACACTCAGTAGATCTTTAGGTTAGGGCTAAGATTAGGTTTGGAAGCATAAGTTTGTAAGCATTTGCAAAGTTAATTACAGGCTATGCTGAGCATTACTTAGAGATACAAAAATCTATCACCATTGTCTTTTGCTTAAGCCATTCATACATTACTCTGGTCAAGGAAAATGGGTTAACACATGAACACGTTCTCTAATTTGCTGGCTTATTAAGCATGATTGGGTTGAGAATTTGCATGAGAACAACACCAAGTATATCTGAAGGTACACATAACTTTGACTGTAATGACAAAAAAAAAAAATACAGAGACATATTTCAAACATTCTTCTTTTCTGATCCACAAAGTAAAGTGTTTGCAATGACACAAAGTTGAATGAATGATTAACTATCCTTTTAAAGCATGAACATGACCTGTCATGCAACTTTATGATGCTTCACACAAATGTGCAGATTATAAAACAGAAGGAAGCAGGATAAAAAGTTTGTGCAAAGAGAAGAAATGGCACAGGGATGTAAGCTTACAGTACAGCGTGAAAGAGCGAGAGAGTGACTGATAAGCGACAGAGAAAAAGCGGTAAAGGAGGAAGTGAGGAGCGGATGTTTGGGTTTTTGAACCCATTCATTTTCAAACACACAAAGCAGTGAAAAAAGATGAAAGAGAGAGAGAGAGAGAGAGAGAGAAAGACACCTGAAAAAAAAAAAAAAACCCACAGTCGCACAACAGACTCGCGCTAACATCAGGCCTTCCCGAAAATGAGGGTCTGTGAAGTGCTGAGAAGAAAACAAGGTGAGAGCACGAGACGCCCATTGACGTAAGAGCCAAGACAGCAAACAGACAAGAGACCAAGAAGACTGTGTGAGAGAGAAATAAAGTAAGAGAATGTTGTCTTTCTATTTGTGTTTGTGCAAATGCAGTTTACTGCACAGCATGACTGACAGATATACACGCAAACAATAGACAGAAACCAGGAAATGGGGATCTACTGGAAACCAAAACATAGTGAAGAAACATATCAGTTCAGGGAAGAAATGTGGTTAAAAATGTGGTCGAAAAATCTCACCGAATAGAAAGCCACCAAAAAAGTCTACAAAACTAAACATTGTATTATAATGGTGGGAAAAAACACAAACAAGCTCACCTCATCCTTTGCATGTTATTTTGAGCTTGCACATGAATTTCTTATTTCTCTGGAAAATAAACAGAGTTCTGCAGAACTGCCCCGGCCACTTTTTTCTGCAATCAAATGTAATACCTGTAACTATGTTCCACTCCTTTAGATTTATGCATTTGACTTTTGTCCAAAGTGAATTAAAATGCAATCAGTGTGGCATAAAAATACCGTTTCATTGACTTCACACAGATTTAAGTTAAGGTAGCTCAGAGATGGCATGAACGTATTTACAAACAATTACAAAATTATGCAGAGATAATAATGCACAGAACAGCTGCAAATGAATGTTTGAGACATGAGTAAAGTTAAAAGCCATAAAGTTACGACTAAGACATTGTTTCCCCTTGAGAAGTTGCTGTTCTTTGTTTTTAACGATTTAACATAACAACCAGGACATAAGAAATACTCAGAGCTAGAATTTATTATTACATTTTAGTGTCACTACCAGGAAACTAATTAAACTTATTATAAGGCCATCTGGAATACTTGAATTCGAATTGGCCGTTTGCAACATTTCAGAGTTGCTGAAATTAATAAAACAGGCTCATCCGGGTACTTCAAATCATCTCGACCATCAGTAAATATGTTCATTTTATCCGCCATGCCGCTGTTTTTGACTGTTTGGCGCCATCATGTGACTCAATAATACGTAGGTTAGTGTATGCTCCATTCAGCTGGTTTTGTTTCTGTCAGCTTTGACTTCAATTAAATAATACACTATTATAGCTCAGAACAATGTTTAGTGTATGCTCCATTCAGCTGGTTTTGTTTCTGTCAGCTTTGACTTCAATTAAATAAGTAATAATCTATTATGGCTCAAAACAATGTTTTTTTTGTCTAATTTTTGCATTCTGTGGCAAGTAGCTGCATGTGTAATAAGCAAGATAAAATACATTGAGGTGGATGTTTACACAGAATAAATCCCTTCAGTCTTATACAACAGCCTGTTGGGCTTTTTTCTGTGATAATAACCACCTGGATGTACTTTATCCCTTACTTATTAATGCTGTAAATGTGGTTTATTGGGAGTGCTGGGTGACTGGTTTGCATGAAAATATATTATTACAATAAGAATACATTGGTATGTATGGAAATGTGCCTAATGAGAGTTACTGGTGAATAAGCTATTTAAAATAACTACATCTTGGTCAGATTCTCATAATAAGTCAATAAGAGTTGTGTCTAACAAATTACGCGGAAGACTTTTACAATATATTTTGGGAATGGTGAAATCATTTTGATGCTTGATGTGCCTCTTTCTTCATTTTAACGGAAAAGAGCACGAGCATTTCAAAAAAACATTTTTATATACTTTTTATCCATTCATTGAAAGGACTTCCAGAATTAAGAAAGTGTTGTTACTAGCGACACCGGTGGTCATTAAGTGAACAACCGCCAGAAACTCATTAATAGGGCTCATGCAACACTTACAGCGATGTTCTGTTTTATTCTTTATTTAGCTGTATTATAATACTCATCTAGATGTGGTACACACTACTGAGAGCAACTTTCAGACTAATATGTCAACATGCTGCACACTCTCCTCTCAGTAACAAAATAAAATGCAAAAAAAAAAAAACAATGAGAAGAAAAAAGTGGCTAAGAAGGAATCTGATCTTAGTGAAGTGGTTGTGCTTGCACAAGCTCTGCAATTCACTGGTATCATGTTAATAGATGATGTCATTAAAATTACACTGTAATTTAGTCTGTTTATAGACTACATGTTAAACAGATCTGGCAAAGTGGGAACCGTTTGAATGAATCCCTTTTTTGTAAAACTAACATTACGGTATAAAATATTTATTTCATATATTTATTAAAATGATAATTTTGAATTATTCTGAACATTATAACAACTCATTTTAGGTGTCAATCAACGCAAGTGAAAATATCAGGAGCGTAACATAAGTCACATGCTTTTAAAATGTCTTGACAAAACGTTTTAAATAAAACAACATTTTAAAAACAACCTAGGAAATTGGGGGATCTTCTTTTTTAGATTTCATCACAGATTGTTGACACAAAATTCCTATTATAAATATATCAAATCTCAATTTTTAAATTAGCGATATGCAATCTCAATCTTACCTTTTTTTTAACCCCCGATTCTGAATTTTCCATTAGATTTATCGCTGACAAATATTGCTCTAACTTCAATGGAGAGCTAATTTTATTAGCTTTCTGATGATGCATTAATCTCAATTTCAAACAACTGACACTTATGGTTTTGCGCTCCATGGTCTTATACAGTACTCAGTGTAATTAAATACACACCATTTTGAAAATTTATATTTTTATCCATTTCTCAGTGAATATAGGCAATGTATTTTGGTGCATTTAAACAAAACAGATTTATTAAACAGATATATTTATTAAAATAATATTTTAGTCACCAAAAATATTCAGAAATTGAAAGATAATACAATTAAATTCAAACAAAATATTGCAAAAAAAAAAATAAAAAATACAACCTACAAAATTTCAACTAAGTTTCTCTATTTTTTTGCTTTTCTTGATTTTTCCTTTTTGTATTTAATAATTTGTATATTTGTATTTAATAATTTTCTATCACTTAAATTTGTGTGTACTAGTTTTTGGACCATTATCATAAGTTATTTTGTTAGATAAGCTCCAGATTTGGTTTCAGTAGTATAATATTGTATAGCTTAAATAATATAATATTGTATAGCTTCCTATATTAAAAATATGAATTTTAAAGATTTGTGAGGGGTGTACTTATATACGCTGAGCACTGTATATTAATAAAAGGCTAGATTAAATCTGTTCATCATCATCATCATCATCATCATCGTTATGTCTCTCTAAGACCTGATTCATATGGACTGCTTTTATGCTATAAATATTTAATTTTTTTTATTGAAAACGCTGACTTCATAGAGCATTTTTCTCTCCTGATTAGAAACTAACAAAGTTTTAAAATGACAAAAAATTGAATTTAACAAAAGTCTAAAATTTCCTATTTCTCATTGAAATGTCAGGGGTCTTTCGTTAGGAAACTACACAATCAGGAATATAGTGAAGGTGAAAGATTTCCCCATGAAGTTTTAGCAATGGGACAAAGTTAGTCACAAGGAATAACCACATTAACCAACCTGTTTGGTTTCCAGTGACTGAGTGAAACGTGCTTAATACATTACTACCAAATAACGGACCTTTTTTTTTTTTTACCACAGACCTTTGCTAAACTTCACTACTATGACCTTGAAGGACATGAGGCTGAGTAAATAATGACTGAGCATTTCTTTTTTTGGGTGTGCTATCTCTTCAAGTAAACAAATGAGACGGTTGCTATAAAGCTGGGTGGGATGAGTCAAATAAATATCTAGTCAGAAAAAAAAAAATACACATCCATATCATCGCATCTCTCAAACACAGAATCAGCTTCGTTTGCTTGCTAAGCATTATGCGCTTCCAGCAATGTTTTTGACTGCTGCTGACTAAACTGGGATATCAATATTGCGTGACACCAGGTGTCACTTTTGGAGAAGTTTCACTCACATGAGAAATGATATTTTCATACTGAGTGACGCTTCAGATATTACAGTAACCCAGTGCATATGCCTGTGTTGGTGCCAATGCCTTAGAGAGCCAAATATGCTCATTTCTAGCATCCCCATGACCAGCCACACTCATACACCAACCCCTGAAACAGCAGCACGTGAAATAGTGAAAAACCAGTGTCTCTCAATATGTCTTACTCATACCCATACCCTCCTCCAGAAGCAATCTCCCCTTTCTCTCTTGCTCTCTCTCAGAGAACAGAGGATCTCTTTCTTTGGTGTGGATCATCAGATAAGATGATTTTGGTGGGCTCAGTGATCTAGCTGAACAGGAAGTCTAAAAGCATTGATGAAATGTAGGGGTTACAGAGGTCACAATGACTCCCTACTTACATCTTGACTCTTGTGATTCACCCAGACAAAAGACACGTCCGCATTTTTTTTTAAACATACAAGATCTATGACTTAGGAATATTTTTAGACTTCTGTTTGTTCTGGATGACTAAGCAGAGCCAGAGTTACATATCTAGGAACATTTTTGGAATTTCCAAAAAGCAAACAGAAAGTACATGTCAGCTGTACTAATCCTTAACCATAAATCAGACCAAGTTTTTACACATTAATACTAAGAATACTACAGTAAATTACTGCTATGCCCTATGACAATTTTGAGGGAAGATGATTCATCACAATTAGTTACATTATAATTGAGGCCTCAAAAAAAAAAAAAAGCACTCACGTGTCACCGTCTTCATCTTGACGTGTCGCTGCAGCAATATCTGCCAGCAGCCGCTCTGTGCTCTCCAGCTGTGACGGAGGTGAAAAAGTGGGAACTGGCATGTGCATGGGTTTCTGTGGACTGCCGTAGTGCTGAGTCCATGGGATACACGGATAACCTGGTTTTAATCCAGAGGAAGAGAAATATTAGTATTCACAAACTCAACAACACCATGCTCCTCAATCCAACATAAATCAATACAGTTCATTGGCCTGCAAACCCAAATGAAAAAAGACCTTTGCCTTCTGTGGAAACTATAGTTTCTTGTAATACTACTTCCTTATGTCTTACCAACTAAGGACAGTTATGAATAGAAATGCTAATTGGGTTCGATCTTTGGACATATGACAAAATAAGATAGCACGTTTTCATAAAGATTAAGAAATCGGAATGCATTACTGCCAATGGAGCATGGAGATTATTAGTAATTTCTTAGACTAGAAATGAGTAAATGAGCAGAAGTCTATTTAATGTTTTGGGGGTCCTAGCAGGGCGAGCCATTTAAAGAAATGCTTATCAAATGACCACAACCCTCCACCATCTTGCTTTTAAACTGATTGGATCTACTAATAAAATTTTGGTTTGATTTATATCAGTGTCTGGCTGAATATACATAGGCGCTATGTTAAGTACTAGTTTCACAAGCTAATAGTTACACAGTCTTATTTTTTAAAATTAAAGTTAGCCCCATCTACCTATTGCTAACTTTTTGCTCTAAACACTTAATGTGACCGGCCCCTGGTCTTATTTAAATGAGCAGATTTTGTTGTTCAGTTTGATAACACCCACACAAGCTTTTAGACAAATTGGAAAAAACAACATGGGTGATGGGTGTGGGTGGGATACTTGATTAGATTTCATGCAGTTTGTAATGTGCATGTGTCGAATCCAGTACATTGTTTCTGCTTTCATTTCATAAGTAATCTGTGGTGGATATTATATTACAATATTGGATACACAGTCCAAAAACATATATTACAACTATCCCCAGTTTCACCTACGTCTGTTAACCCACTGACACTTTTTTGTGCGCTGTTAGACCAAACATCCTGCTGATCAGCTCAGTGGTTTCGCATTGACTGTAATGTGCGCTGACTGGACTGACCATGACTGCGCAATCCTATTGCAGACGCACGCGCACCACATGAATGGACACAGGCTACTTTCAAAATGACATGAACAAGCCGAATTATAATTGGCTTTAAATAGCTTATAAATGAGTGGTGTTTAAAAATAAACATCAATAAAGTAATTATTAAACATAACTTACGATGTGGAGGACAGGATGAGTTTAATATTAGCCGTGCGTCTGCGTCTCTGTGAGTTCCCTCGGGGATCTGCACTTTTGGACTCTGGTTATGTGAAACACTTGGATCATGATCCACGTCCACAGGGAAAGGACGTTTCCTGATCGGAAGCTTGGAGAATGAGGAATCCCTGCTCGCTGCGTCCGTCTGATTGTTGCACTTCGCGCTTGGGGTCACAGGTCTGGTTTGTGCGGGACCCTCGCGCGTCCTGTTTCCCCTGTCACCCACATCATCAGTTTGGGTAGTCTTTGAAACAGAGCCATCACAAGTGTCCCGTGATTCATTAGGATGAACTCCGTGCCCATTTAACTTGTGCGCCGACCTCACCTGTGTTTCTGGGGTTTGTCTTGGGCGACGCTGGTCTCCTCCAATCTGCGCGCAGATCCCACGCTCTTTGGGTTTGTTGGTAAGATCCAGTGGTGAGCCAGATCGAGCAGTGTGATTACTGTCACTCATGGTCATTGTCCTCAGGTATATGTCCTCGATATGTGGGTCCTAGACGAATCCTTCAAGCAGCATTATGGCAGATGATTCCGTTGACTTGATCCCAAGTTGAAATTCACCTCATTTTGCCTAAAGTAGCTAAACAAGAAGATCGTTTAGAGTAGCTAATTGAATGACTTAAATTCATAGTCTAATTGTAAAGTTTAAAATAAGAAAATGAGCTAAATGAACATTCTAAATAATAACTCGTGCAATTAGTATAATAGGACAATGACAGTTGGCTATGTCATGTGCATTAATAGTAACCTATTATTATTATTAGTGATCACGCGCTGCATTCATGCTGATAACCTCTGCGCTGTGCTGCTGTCTCTATGATCTGAACAAAATTTCACAGACTCTCCTTCTCTCATTCACTCTAATTAGGAAGTAGGTGGGTAAGTGAACTGCGGGGTTTTCCCTTTTCTGCGCTCGCAAGCCACCATTTGCGACACGACTACAACGCGCTGCTGAAGGTCTGTGCAGACGAGATCAAACGTTTAGCATTTGATACCAAGCTACTTTGCATTTAGCAATTATCAGCCTATGCATGTCTTATAAGACGAAATGTTTCGTTTTGGATGATTACTCTCGGACAGGAACATGGCATCGGTTTCGATTTGACTTTAGCTCTATTTATTTTTGTTCAGAACTGGCCGTTGAGTCTATACTTATGTCAGCGTATACAATCATTTGTCGGTGCAACTAAATGTGTTGCGAGCTGTTGAATAACAGGTGTGTAGACTTGCTTTCCTTTCTTTTTTCTTCTTCAACCTGGTGCCTGGTAGGAAGCGGGCTGGATCTCCGGCGGGGATCTCCCTCAGCTGTTGTCGGGAAACCTGCCAGGCCCAGCCTCCTGACTTCCTGTATTTGACCACATTTACATCAGGTCACCGGATCATTAATGGCTGATGGAACTGATAAAACAGTGTCCTTTTTTGCATTGGAGATTAGATTTATGACTCATACTGGTGGTGATGACAACAACAACATTACTGACTTTTCACTATCTCAGCATCTTATCTGGAAAGCACCACTATTTTGATTAGATTTCTTACAGATTAACAACCCAGCTAGTTTCTGGTTCCTAGAACCAAACCAAGAACAAAATAAAGCCTAAAAGGAGCTTTCAGAGAAAGGAAATTAACATTCCAAAAGAAAAAAAAAAGAAAAGAGAACTTTATTTAAATGTTGTGATGTTTACAGGCTGATGTCTGAAATTGAACTGTTTGAGTATACTACACTAAATATAAGCTTATTTCACGAGTGATAAAAGAAGTCTATATTATGAACATGGATAGTATAAATAGAATTTGGACTATATATGGCATGTCATCATATGACCTGATGCGATTGCCTTATGGGACAGTAAAGCGTCCATTGGATATAGACTTCAAACTTTTATGTCATCTGGGTATTTGAATTCGGGTGTACTACTCACACAGGGCTCATGTGTTCTGGAAGCTCAGAGTAAGTTCAGTTACATTAGTGCCAGTCAAATATATTTTTTACAAAAATATGGAATGTTAGCATGAAAAATAATTGTCATAAGATTATTATGTGCATATAGGTTGAACTAAACTGAACTTCAACACTGAAAACTGGACTGACACTGTTTGAATTTTTTATAATGCACGTGAAGCTACTTTGACACAATCTACATTGTAAAAGCGCTATACAAATAAAGATGAATTGAATTAAATAGCGCTCACACTGGCAGATTTATTTATTTATTTATTTTACAAATTATGTGCAGTACTGTATAAAGAAAAAAATATTTGCACAAAGCAAAGCTCACTAATGTACTTTGTATTGTTTTTGCACTACTTAGTTTGTCCACTAGATGTAGACACCTAACAGTGAGAGGTCTCCACGAGTACTTGGATCTCAAAACCTGACCCGAGATCCAAGTCGGTATGCGTCCAAAACTTTTGCATATTGTCTCAGGTACTTTAAAATAAATGTGGTTTTCCAAAAGGGCCCAATCTGACCTGATCCCTTTCCAGAGAATGTATCATGGTTTCAGTGATCATCACTGCTGACTGATCAGTGAGTATGTTTACACGGACACCAATAATCCGATTTTAATACGATAAAGACAATACTCTGATTAAGAGTTTACCATGTAAACAGCGATTGCTGATTACCTTAATCCAACTAAAATCATAATTGAACTAAACAGAAATCGAATTAAGACGTGGAGTATGCCGATTTTAGTCGCATTATTGAAGTGCTGTACAGACATGTAAACACCTTAATCAAACTATTACTGTCGTGTAAGATTTTCATCGCATTTTGCAACAGGATAGTCCATACACACACGGCTGTTTGACACTATTCTCTGCATCTGTCGGGTCAGTGAAGAACCACAGACACCTGCATTGTGAAATGTGGAGGTTTTTCCCCACACGACATGCAGTATTAAATTCCATTAACTCTTCCAGCAGTTCACATTTGCATCCAATATCTCATTTGTCAATGAAACACCTAAAATTACATGAAACTCCGGAACAAATGTGGATAGCGTGGTGACGCAATGATGTTTATCGAATTATGTGCTATAACATGTAAAACGGATGAACGGAACATTCAAAAAGTGCCTCACACCTTAATCATATTATTGTCTTATTCAGATTAAGGCAAATTATTTGATTACTGATGTACATGTAAACATAGTCAATGATTGACATTTAAGAAATTCAGCATGCACTTGCAAGTTAATGTTAAAAATGCCATATAATGAAAATCTGGATATACCTAGACACATCTTAATAAGAAGAGTTCAGTATATAGAAATGGCTGTACAGTGATCCTTAAATGCAATTGTTTTTTTCATTTAAATACAGTGAGTTTCATATTAAACTAATTTCGAGAGGAGCACACGCTCATGTTTGACCCAGCTGGTCTACATTAGCTAATCACAATCATCCAATCAATGGATCCCAAGTCACTATATATATATTCGCTCATTTCCTTTCTACAACTACCTTCGTCTGGAAGAAACCCCCCTTCCTCCCATTCTTCCACCTTTATCCAGAATAGGCGGCATGGCGGCCCAGTGACTAGGACTGTTGCCTCACACCAAGAATACCACTGACTCCGGGTCCAGGCCATCTGGTATTTCTGTGCAGAGTTTGCATGTTCTCCCCGTGTCCACATGGGTTTCCCCCGGGTTTCCTGTGGTATGCGTACCACTAGTGGTACACAAGCTTCCTTCTAGTGGTACGCAGAGGAATCACTGAATAATTAAAGTAAAAAAATTAACACACTTTTAAACCTTTGAGGCGCATGATAACACCAGTGTTATCAGCAAATTGATTTTAATAGACTAAACCTTTTATATAAGTGGCTGACAATAATAAATATAGTTAATTAGAAGAATTAATCTGCCTCGTTTTTGAACTGTGCAGTGCTGTAGCTGCTTAATTAGGCCTACTATGCTACTGTACTTCAATACCGGTTATTATGGTGGTACTTGGAGGGACAATTTTTTTCTGAGGTGGTACTTGGTGGAAAAAGCTTGAGAACCACTGCTCTATATTATAGACAAAATTAGCCGAAGTCTCTTTTCCTAAATGTCTTACTCTCAGGAAATTAGCCTCAGCAGCAGGGGAGTTCTGAGATCGACCTGAGCTAAATCTCCCCTAGGGAGGGAGCCCTGGGCCCAAGGATCGTTTGAGCTCAGGGCTCTCTCCTGGGACAGCATGCCAAACAAGCTGTTTGTGAATCTTGAGCTAAGTGTGAACTCGTGAAATGCCTATGAAAAACATGGCAGTTTCAACAAAATGCACCAGGCTGCTTTGTTTTTAAAAGCTTATACTAATCTTACTATGTATGTGGGACTCTTATTTTGCTGTATCCGAAATGGCCCCCTATAACCTCATTCACTATTCTCTACATAAGTTCAAGGAGTGAATGAAAATGAGCGAGTGAATTTGAGCACTGAGTGCAATGGAAGGGATGCCGTTTTATTATTTTTTTTGCTGGTTGAAATCCCTTAGATGGATTAGATTTTAAACTACTTAAGCAGACCCTTAACTCTTAGCAAGCTGTCTATTAGTAGTAATGAAACAAAGTTTTTTGATTTCTGTCCTGTATACAAATGTGTAATGCTAAATTAATTAATTAATAATTTATTCACAAAATAACATAATTCTGCTCTGGCGTCACAGTTGCACAGTGGGTAGCACGATCGCCTCACAGCAAGAAGGTCGCTGGTTCGAGCCTGGGTCAGTTGGCATTTCTGTGTGGAGTTTGTTCTCCCTGTGTTAGCGTGGGTTTCTTCCGGGTGCTCCGGTTTCCCCCACAGTCCAAAGACATGCACTATAGGTGAATTGGATGAGCTAAATAGTCTGTAGTGTATGTGTGTGAATGAGTGTGTATGGATGTTTCCCTGTGATGGGTTGCAGCTGGAAGGGCATCCACTGCGTAAAACATATGCTGGATAAGTTTGTGATTCATTCCGCTGTGGCAACCCCTAATTAATAAAGGGACTAAGCTGACAGGAAAATGGATGAATGAATGAATTCTGCATCTTGTGGTCAGATGTGAAAATTCATTTGGACTATGAACTTTTAGTGGAGCAGTTCTCAGCTAGCCGTCTGTTTAGAGGGCATCAGAATCCAAATGCAGGACATACAGATTATAATTTTATTCAGCACCACCCGAAAATGCATCAGGTCTGTTAAACGTATCTTTTGTTAGTTTAAGGTGTATATTGTGAAACTGGCCACACGTTTGTAATGAGGCAACAAACACATGTAGATTGCTGAGTAAGTGTTCAATGCACTTTTATATGTTAAAGTTTTCCCTTTTCTGCAAATGTTGACATACATCATAATTAGGGTTGTACAATATAGTTTCAGCATTGATATCTGAATGTGTGGCAATAGTCACATCGCAGAGATATGCAATGTTGAGTCTGAATTATGGTTAACCTGGAGCTACAAAACTTGGAATTTGTATGATTTATGCAAACAAAATTATTTTTAAAAGAATTTTTATTTGTCTTGTTTTTAGCCCAAATATCTACATTTCAAACCAAAATCAAGATTCGGCTTGTTTTAAGTAAAAAGTTAATTTCTTCTAAATGTGAAAAAACCTTTTTACTTGCTCCAAGACTTGATATTTTGATTAGAAACAAAAAACTTTTTAAAATTCAATTTCTGTACCTGAATACAGTTAGACTCCCCCAATAGTCAAATAGAGCTATTCAAACCATCTTGTGAAACTGCATTCATATCAATATTTGTCACAGAAAAATCTAATATTGCCATATCAGATTTCTTTTCCAATATCGTGCAGCTCAAATCCTAATTATATTGTGAAATATCTGTTATTCCAATTCTCAAATGTGTATCAACATGCATTTTGTCATTTAAAAATTACTTAATAATTATTATATTATTTGATATATGATGCATAATGGGCACACAGTGTTAGTCTACACTGCAGGAGCTATTGAAGCTGCAGGATTTACAACATGATAATTAATCAATTTCTCAAAAAAAAACATCAAAGTGGCTGTTCAACTGGAAGAGGAATAGAGTAAACATTTTAGTTACATAGTGCGTTTCTTACATTAATAAAGCACAATGTTCAAATATATTTAAAAAATAATTATTCTTGTCTTATATATAGACATCGGTGTGTATTTTACAAACCATCCGTGTTGTTTTGTTAGGACTTATGTGTATTTGAATGTTTGGAATAAATGTTATTTCTTTGAAAACACTGATAAACTGTGATTTAGGAAGCTGCATGTGTCTTTCTATGTTAAGTGAAAAGATTTGACTTTAGCAGCTGATGATGTGCACTCTGAACGTTTAAATTACACCAGGGGACGCACTTTATATGAGGGGATTTAAAGATATTCATAAATTTTGGAGAATGTTTTTTTTTTTTTTGACCGAATACATTTATAAGAATTTATCTTGAGTAGGTCAAGTGCCCATGCTTGTGCGATACATCAAATATAGTATATCTACCCAAAAGATATTATCCAAAACCTAAAAATCTGTCATACCCCTTTCTCTTTCCTTCGACACCCCACTAGCTTTAGTTCCTCCTCACATCAGGGGTTTGGAGTTAGCTGGGTCAGTTTGGGACTTTCCTTCGTCGTTGGGTTGAGTGGGTATGGAACAACAAACAGAAAAAAGCATACGTGTTTAAAGTACCTAAAACACCAAGAAGAGTCCTTGGTGGGCCTCAACTTGTCAGTTGGTGATATATGATACCATCCAAATACTGAACCATGGCCGATTTAATTCCCTTGGGCCTGAAGATGTAAAATCGATCATCTAAATAAACTTTGAGCACACAATTCTGCAATATACATTTAACTACAAATTTATGGATATATTTAACATGAGGGGGCTACAAAATGTTTTAGAGAGAGAAAAGAACATATCATGTGGGGAATGACTGCCATGTTTGCAAAGAAAGGAGTACCTGAAATGTTTGATCTCAAACATTTTGTTACATATCTCATATCTCAATTTGTTGTTACACTGTTTACAACCACATTAACCTTAAGACGAAATCTATAATATATATATATATAATTTTGCTACCTACGTGATTAAGTAAATATATTCCATAGTGTTGAATGCTGTTATCTGACTTTTCATTTTGTAAACCAACATTATCAAAATGTAGGCCTTCATCGTTGGCTATAATGCGCTATAGAAATAAAGGCGACATGAATTTAAAAAACATTTTCAACTACATACCCCATTCGCGATTAATGAAGATGATAAACTATCAAATAAAACTACAAGATGGACGAGGTTTCTTGACCACAGTCGCCAAAGCCACACGAGTTCCATCAGAACACAACTGTCATTCATCTTAAACATTTTCCAAAAGCTGTCGGCCTGCTCTCTCGCTGCCAAGTATGGTTGTTGATGGTGAAATGCTGTGAAGCTGCGCCCACTGCTGGCCACTCTTGTTTCTGCAATATAAGGGAACTACTTTTCACATTTTTACTTAAAGCTTACATTAGAGAGAAAAATATTAATTATTAATATAGAGTATGCACCATAACAAAAATCGTGTAAAAAAGGTTAGTACTATTTTTTTGCAGTCATGTAAAAAAAAACGAAAAAAAACAAAACAAAACAGAAAGACTAATTTAATTTCAGTTCATTTGAAATTTGTAAAAGGTATTTGAAGTTAGGGAGTCACGGTGGGACAGTGGGTAGCACAATCGCCTCACAGCAAGAAGGTTGCTGGTTTGAGCCTCGGCTGGGTGAATTGGCATTTCTGTGTGGAGTTTGCATGTTCTCCCTGTGTTCGCATCGGACTTGTGGTATAGGTGAATTGGGCGAGCTAAATTGTCATAGTGTATGTGTGTGAATGAATGAGAGTGTATGGTGTTTCCCAGTGATGGGTTGCAGCTGGAAGGGCATCCGCTGTGTAAAACATATGCAGGATAATTTGGTGGTTCATTCCGCTGTGGTGACCCCTGATTAATAAAGGGACTGAACCGAAAATAAAATGAATAGATAAATATTTTCAGTTCTTGAGTAAAATAAAGTCTGTGATAAACATAACTTGATTATTAAGGAGCCAAATATGTTGTCAAATATTATGGAGTCCCAAAAATAATACATTAACAAAATATAATTCATACATCCACAACACAAGTCACATTTACAAAATCCAATTTGTCAGTTCAAAACACACTTCGTAAATACACAAATCTCAAGACATGATTCAAAAGAGCACAAATCCAATTCGTAAAATCAAAACACAATTCATAATATACACAAATCCAATTCATTTGGTGAAAATATTTATGATTTTTACTTGCAATTCACACATTGTGTGTTGTCTTTATAAATTGTAAATTTTATAAATGTGAATTGTGCAGTGCATGTATGAAATAAATTTGTTAATGTGTTATTTTTGAGACTGATCTGGCTCCATAGATAACTTAAACATTTTGTTCTACAATGTCAGCTTGTATACAGTATACACCTATATATAATATATATATATAATATATATTATATTATATATTATATTATAGTATAATATATTTATTGTAATATAATATATATATAGTAAGATAAAGTACGATTTATTACCAAAACGTAGCTAGAAACTATCATAATAATGTACAGTATAATTTATATTATTATATATAGCATAATAATGTACAGCTTGTTGTATATACAACAACAAGCAAAATCTGTCAAAATCTGATACCAAACCTGTTTTGCACATTCACTGATGTCCGAAAGCAGTTTGCCGACATCCAAAAGCAGTTCACTGATGTCCAAAAGTGGTCCTGTTTTGCATGTCCATTGATGTCAAAAGGGGTGCTCTTACATTTAAAACTGGTCCATTAATGTCCGAAAGTGGTCCCTGCTAATCAGACATTACAGTTTTTTCATCTGCTCACAAACGTTTCCAAAACAGTGTCACCTTTTTTTCAAAGCTCTACTCACAATTCCCAAAACTGCACACACAAAATGCAAAATGTCTCACATCTCCTTCAAAATGAAACACTGCATTCAAAATGGCATAAACACGTGTCAGAATTAAGCAATTTCATCAAATGGCAAACACATCTTTCATAATATAACACTTTTGGATATAGCATGTAAACATTGTTGTTCTAAATGTAAAGCTCTTTGCTCTTTAATAGGCTTATATCTACAGTTCAATATAATGTTCTACAGTGAAAGGATGAACAGGTACATTGTAAACACCAATGCAATGAAAAAACTGAAAATATTTATTAGGCCGAACATTACAGGTGTATATGGTTTTCTCATCCACAATTTGTAGTTTTGTTCCTACCCCATTTTCTCTTTTTCTAAATCCTAAATCCTAAATTCCTCTAAAAAAATTAGAGCCTAGCGCTGTAAAGTGTATGATGACACCCCTATGCCCACATGACACTTTTGCACACTTCTCCCCCCGAGACTCCCTTCATACACAATTGTGTTCTTTATTGTATTCTAAAGAACATACTTTTGCTTTACATATACTCTATTTTTATTTATTTATTTTTATTACATTTTTACATATAGCATGTTTATGTTTTTTGTATGGTGTATACTCAAATAATGTTTGGCCAAATAAATATTTTCAGTTTTTTCCATGTCATTGGTGTTTACAGTGTACCTGTTCCCCCTCTCAGCAGATCATGGAGGAGTGGAGAGCATGAGACAGATTCCTGTAAGACGATCCCTGTGACAGACGAGTCCTCGCATTGTTCCCGAAGGGCCAGCCTGTTGACCAGCCGGTGACCCACCTGTGGTCTCTCCATGATGGATGTCCAGCGTTCTCCAGTCCCGGCGCCATAGACTGCAGCTCTGCACAAGACGTCTGGCCATAGGAGAAATGGTCGTGCCCAACTGAGCCTGGTTTCTCCCGAGGTTTTTTAAGTCTTCACTTTCGCCAATTGGTGAAGTTTTTTCCTCGCCGCTGTCGCCTCTGGCTTGCATGGTTCGGAAATTGTAGGGCTGCGCATCGATGGATTAATCTTCAGTGTTTGGACTCTCAGCAGTGATTATTAAACCACGCTGAAATGAACTAAACTGAACTTCAACGCTGAAAACTGGACTGACACTGTTTCAATTTTTTATAATGCATGTGAAGCTGCTTTGACACAATCTACATTGTAAAAGCGCTATACAAATAAAGGTTAATTGAATTGAATTGAATTACTGTCACTGTAAAACATTGTATTGGGATGTAGATATAAGCATGAAGAGCAAAGAGCTTTAGATTTAGAACAGCAGTGTTTACATGGTACATCCAAACATTTACTGTTATGAAAGATGTGTTTGCCATTTGATGCAAATGCTTCATTTTGCCCAGTGTTTATGCCATTTTGAATGCAGTGTTTCATTTTGAAGGAGATGTGAGACATTTTGCATTTTGTGTGTGCAGTTTTGGGAATTGTGAGTAGAGCTTTGAAAAAAAGGTGACACTGTTTTGGAAACGTTTGTGAGCAGATGGAAAAAACTGTAATGTCTGATTAGTAGGGACCACTTTCGGACATCAATGGACCAGTTTTGGATGTCAGTGCACCCCTTTTAAATCGTGTGTAAGCAGTTGGAAAAAAAACTCATTCATTCATTCATTTTCTTTTCGGCTTAGTCCCTTTATTAATCCAGGGTTGCAACAGCAGAATGAACCGCCAACTTATCCAGCATTTATTTTATGCAGCGGATGCCCTTCCAGCCGCAACCCATCTCTGGGAAACATCCATACATTCTAATTCACACACATACACTATGGTCAATTTAGCTTACCCAATTCACCTGTACCGCATATCTTTGGACTGTGAGGGAAACCGGAGCACCCGGAGGAAACCCACGCGAACATGGGGAGAACATGCAAGAAACTCCACACAGAAATGCCAACTGACCCAGCCGGGGCTCGAACCAGTGACCTTCTTGCTGTGAGACGACAGCGCTACCTACTGCGCCACCGTGTCGCCTGGAAAAAAACTATAAAAACAAAAATATGTAAAGCAAAAGTATATTCTTTAGAATACAGTGAAGAATACAATTGTGTGGGGTCTCCTGGAAAAGAGTTTCATGCACTTAGGGTTGCACATAGGGTTGGCCATCATACACTTTACAGCACAAGGCTCAGATGAATTTCTCTATTCTTTTGTATAGGCATTTACAATTTAGGATTTAGAAAAGGAGAATATGCGGTAGGTACAAAACTACAAACTGTGGATGTGGATACAAATCTTTTTTTTTTTGACAGAAAACAGAACAGAACAACGCGGTGTCCCATCACCTTTGGCCTATACTACAGTAAAGCAGTGATTGGTTAGAGTTCAGTTAACAAATTAGTGTTTGCATATGTGAGGAGTGTGTGTGACCGGGTGAATAAGTGTAGCGTTTTGATTGGTGGTGTTTGGAAAAGCAAAGCAAGTTGCTTCCTGTTAGATTTTTGTGTTTGAAAAAAGTGTTTTAATGCAATTGAAAACAGTTCAAGGAGAAATAGCTTATGGTTTTGCAAATTTGAGGTGTAGTTTTGCGTTTTGAGTGAGATGTTTCAGAAATTGTGTATAGTAAGTAGTAAGTAGTAAGAGTGTGTAAGTAGTTGGAAAAAAACTGTAAGACACCGAACTGGTTTTCACGTCCACTAGTTTTCACATCCTGGTTTTTCACGTCCACATTTCACGTCCACTGATGTCCAAAAGCAGTCCCTACTAATCAGACATTGAGCCACTTATACACACTTGCACATCCACTGACCCTAAAGTGGTCCCTAAATCAGATGTTTACGTTGGCTGGGAGAGCTTAACGTACTGCAATTAAAGAAAACACATGCAATTACAAAAATAACATCAAATTAAGAAAAGATCTTCATTGGTTTGACAGCAAACATGTTGCAAATCCTCAGAAAACTGTCACATTAAGAAATCGTGCTGCAAATTCTCACAACACAAACAAATTAGGAAAACGCATTGCAATTTCTCACAACACATGCAAATTGCATGGAATACAATGGAAATGTTTTAAGAAAACCCAAAAACATGATAGACTTGGCTTGGATTTGCTTGTGTCGTGACTGTTGTTCAGTGAAGTTGAAAGATCTTTGAAAGGTGAGTTTTATTTAGTTTATTTAACATCATGATTACACAATTCTTGTCTTTTGTACATTATTAGCCTAAATCAGTGTTTCCCAACCCTGTTCCTGAAGGCAGTAGACATTTTCAACCTCTTACTAATCAAACACACCTGAATCAACTCATCAGAACAATAAAGGAGAGTCCAACACTTCAGATAAGGAAGACATCCAAAATATGTCAGTTGGTGTGCCTCCAGGAACAGGGTTGGGAAGCAGTGGCCTAAATAACTATAACCTAAAAAGCCAGGTCTATTACGGTCCCTTTGAAACATTTATGTTGTGTTCCGTGCTATTTGCATGTGTTTTTAAGAAATTGCAGCACATTTTATTTATTTGTTTGCGTTGTGAGAATTTTCAGCACATTTCATAAAGATGCTGTATGTAAGTTTTTGACTCTTCCAAAGCATAAAAATGCCATAATATGTTTGCAGATATTTAAGAAACATGTCAAGTGAATGCTCTTGTTTATCTGAAAAACAATGCTAAAGTCAGATATTCTGCTTTGAAAATGTGCGTTATGTGCCGGAACGGCTGTCTTTGTTTTGGTCCCTTTAACCTGCCCACTGCCAGTTCAGCCAATTATATTTCAGTACCCTGAGTTGCCTTTGTAGAGAACAGCGTATTCAGGGGTGTCCAAACTCGGTCCTGCAGATTTTAGCTCCAACTTGCCACAACACACCTGCAAGGATGTTTCCGTGTAAGAGCTTGATTAGCTAGCCCAGGTGTGTCTGATTGGGGTTGGAACTAAACTTTGCAGGACACCGGCCCTCCAGGACTGAGTTTGGACATCCCTGGTGTATTTCATTCATTCAGTCAGCAAGGCTCTCAAAGTATGTATCCATGACCGAAATGTGACCTCCAGTGGAAAGTAGCAGCCTCTGTAAAGAGACACAGATTCAGAGGTCCAGTGATAGAAATTTTAAATACAGCCGATCAGAAGCACAGTATATGCACTTACTCACTCCAATGAAATGGTATGGTTTATAATCTAATTAATATATATTAAACCTCTTTAACATTATTAAATGTACATGCAGAATCACTATGTGTTGGCTTGCTCTGAGTCACAGTTCTAAAGTTCATTAAAAGTCATAAAGGCATAAAAAGATTTTGTGTGTAAGCAGTTGGAAAAAACTGTAATCAATCTCCTACGTGTTATTCAGAGATTTCATGAAGGTAGGTTGCATTTTTCAAGGCCAATTAAAAATCCTTGAGAGCAGGGACTCACGGCATCCACTAGGGGGCATACTGGGGTACAAGGAGTATTTATTTATTTATTATTTTAAAAAGACAAAACGTCTATAAAGGGTAAAACAACTAATAATCTATCTAATAATATTAATTAATCAATTAATTAATTAATTAATTATCTGATACATGTATGTATGTATGTATGTATGTATGTATGTATGTATGTATGTATGTATGTATATATATATATATATA
>CAIGQQ010037975.1:1700565-1712025 GCA_903798035.1 Danio albolineatus | reverse complement strand
TACTGGACATATATATGTAATATAATGTATTATTATAAATGTACTTTGAAAGATCCACTAAAAACTTTGAAAGATGATCCACTGTTATGAAAATCCTGGATATATTAGGAAAAATAATTTTGAGACTTAAAAAATGATATAATGTAAAATAATATAATTCGAAAAATGTACAGTTACATTTACATTTTAGCCATTTGTTTTACAAAATCATTTTTCAAAATATATATTTTTCACTTACAATGAAAAAAAATCCATATACGTGTCTTTTTTATCATTATTAGACTGGAGGAAATGTATTTTAAATTAAAACTATGTTTAACATCATACCATGGAAATTGCATTAATCAAGATATTATCCATTTAATTGGTAACATAGTTTAAAGGCCATTCCTAAACCAGAGAAAATATCACCCTCTCTTTTATAGTTTTTCGTTTTGTATTCAGGAAGTTATTCACACATGGTCTGTCCTATACACCTACAGGGTCCAAACTGCACACAGCCCCTGCTGCTGCTGCTGCTCTCTCTCTCTCTCTCTCTCTCACTCTCTCTCTCTCTCTCTCTCTCTCATGCGCACACACACAAAAGAAAACAAACCTGTTTGTCAGCTTTTAGCTACCCGGAAACTGATCATAGAAAGAGAGAGAGAGAGAAAGAGAGAAAGAGGTGAATGTCTTCAGTTCCTGTCCTCAATGTAAGAGTGTCTCAAATTTAGGACTCTGAGCTACAGTACAATCACACCACATGGATGAGAGCGATAATGGCTGAGCAAGAGCACTGGATATCTTCATGGCTGGAGTGACAGAGTGACTGGAGGATGGTGAATCTCAGAGCACAACAGCAGTCTCTCAAGAATTTGTAATGTTTTCTGTGTCTGGTTTTAAGGTTTGTAACTTTGTAATGGAGACATGGCAGAAGGACATATAAACTTAAAACCTAATGGAGTAATACCACATTTTAGGACATCTGAGACCAAAGTTTCGGTAAGGTTTACACCTGTCGTTTGGATGAGTGAGATTTTTATCGTTGTGCTTTTGAGGATCACTTCTGACCCATGGAGCTTAACATGGAGTGCGAGATGTTTAACTGGATTATGGCCGTGGTAAGATGACTATTCACATTGAAATCATCACCTTTACAGCTGCTTTTGAGACGCTCTTATATCGTAATACCATCATCAGTGATAAAAAGTCAAAGAGTTACTTTGGGAAGTGGTTTTCAGATCCATCATGTTACCTAAAAATATCATTTCTCAGAATAATGGAGACTCACATTGACCACTTGTTCTCATTTCCTTTTCTGACTCTTTGATTAGTGTTAACCTTTGGTGTTTCCATTTTTTTTGGTTAAAATGACATTCATTGCAGACTTGACTCTGATTATCATTTGTTGTATGCATATAAACACACTTCCACATTGACTTCACTTTAATTTTGTGAAGGAAGTGAGTTATTTCAACACTATCTCAGAGGACTGTTGATGCAGATACACGTAAGATCATTAATATAAGTTGACTAGCGCTCCACGTGTTGCTCATCTATGATGGCTATGGCTAGACGTGCAGGACCCACGGGCCGAAGTCAAATTCCTGACACTTCTGAAACCCCATCTCAGCCCCCGACCAGCTCTGACCGTAAACTTCTGGAGAAAGTGCTCAAGAGACTGGACAAACTGCATAAACTGAGCATCGACCCAAAGCTGGCCCTCAAAAACAGTCCTCCGTACCTTCCCGAGCTGCTGTCGGAGACGGCTGTCCACCTGACAGAGGTCTGGGCTCCTTACAGGGGCTCTGCCATGGCTGTGCCACGATGGGATGAAGGAGACTACATGAGGATCCATATTAGACACTTACTGGACAAGACAGACAGAGCTGTGCTGCTGTTCAAGGAAGGCAAGGAGAAGATGTTTGAAGAGACATCAAACTACAGGTAAGACATTATGGACCAATTAAGTACACAAAGGATTCTTTATAGTGGAAAAGGTTTGTTAGATTTTTCAAACCTATGCATTAAATAGTTCAGTCAATATGAACTGTTGATGCTTTGGGGAACCAGACGTGGTTCTTCTGTGGTGTTGCTGTGAAAGCCCTCTTTTGAAAGCTTTATTTTAAAGAGTGAACTGGTCACATTTTGTGTTCTTCAGGTGTCCACATTTAAACAAAATTTAGGATATCGGTTTCCGTAATTTGACGGCTTCCGTATTTTGTGATTCTTAAGTGTTGTCCATTTATTTGCGGTTGTGAATTGCATTATGGGACCTCGATCTCTGCTCTGTCGACTTGTGTTCTTGAAAATTCAACTCCACAGGTTACCAAAGGGACTTTTATTGACATTTTTAATAGTTTCAAATAAAAAAAAAATGTATGAGAAATAATATATAGAAGAATAAGTGTGTAAAATAACAGAAAATGTGCTGGTAGTTTATTACAAGATTTTTGCTGTGTAATATGCTGTACACCAACAACAACCCAGACAATAAATCACTTTAAACTATTAAAAATGTTAATTAAAATCACGCATTAGAACTTTTCAAGGTTAAAAGTTGTTGGAAGTAATATCAAGTTCCCACAATGCAATTCAAAATCATAAATGGGGGGAAAAGTTTGTCACACAAAACATGGAAACTGGGAATTTATCGATATTTTTTCAAAAGTTAGGTATGTAGATGTGTAGAAGATCAAATCTTAAACATATATTTGTTGAGCAAAAAAGATTTTTTACCTTGACTAAAAAATAAGTTTACCATAAGTAAACTCAATTTCGAGATCAGTGTTATTTTTTATTTTAATTTGAGATTCATTGTCATTTTTCATTTTAATGCCACCTTTGCCGATGTCTGGCATTCAAGACAAGGCATTTTTATCATAAAAATATTGCTAAATTTTGTATGATGACTTATTCTGTAATGTAATTTAATCGTTTCACAAAAAATAAAAAAATAAATAATCCAGCCTTTCATATTTAAGCATCATTTATAAAACTGATAAATTACTGGTGTGCATCTTGACTCTAATCAATGGCACTGATGTATTTTAAGATATATCATCACTAGCTATTTTCAGTTAAGACACATCAAACAAAATTAGTACAGGTCAGAATATGTAATGGCATTTTTGCCTAAATATATCTGTCACACTAAATAACGATGGCACATTTTTCCACCAATGTTTTGCCATTTTATTTTCACAGACGTTATCTGAAATATTAAACAAGTGACTTTACATAAAAAATATTATATATATATATATTTTATTTTAGGTCACACCAATCATTGAAACGTCCTACTATATATATATATATATATATTTTGTTTTTACAGAAACATAAATATTAATTTGATGCCGAGTTTATAATCATTCAATGTAAGAAGACGTAAAACAAAGTAACAGAAAAAAAATCTAAACTCACTGAACCTAATTAGTGTGAGTTTAAATCAATTAAATTGACCCTATCAGTAATGTTTACATTCTTTGAATTGCATGCTATCTCTACCCATAAACAAAACCAAAATGTTTTGCAAAAATATCCCTGAAAAGAATGTAAATATGAGTGTCTTCATGTCCACACGCGTTCAAAGAGAGCATCATGATAATCAGTTTATCGAGGGATGAAACCAAGTTCCTAAATACCTCACTAACTGAAACTGACTGCAACAAAACGGGTTATTTTCAATATTCAGATAGCTGTTACTGTTTAGACTTTGTTGAGAGGCTTGACTAAGTTTCTGGTCTGCTGTGACTACTAATGACCAGAGTGTTTAATGCTGCATTATCATGGAAATGGAGGAAAGTTCCCTCCAGCAGTGAAGACCAGCAGTTTAATGTTATGTTTCAGCAGAGCAGTGGTCGATCTGTTTACTTCACCATCTAAAAAAAAAGCACAACTTTATTATTATTATTTTTTTATTATTAATTTATGACTAATAACACATATGAAATATATTCCTCAAATACAAGTACAGTAAAATCCCTGAAACCCAATTAGACATTTGGCAGTATTCAGTAGTACATATTGTGATTAATGAACATGCATGATGTTGCTATTGTGGACATTTTTATAAAACAGTTTAAATGCACAGTATGTCATTTTCTCCAATGGAGAGCTCATATTCACAACAAATAATGGTTAAGGCCCTGTCCACACAACCACGGATATTCTCAAAAATGCACTTTTTTTCTATGTGGTTTTACTGTTTGTACACATGAAAGCGCAGTATCATGTGACTAAAATGTAAACTTTCTGAAAACTCCGGCCAGGAATTTTGAAGATTTTACAAAACCTTTGCATCATACCTGCCAACATTTGGTTTCGAAATTCTGGGAGATTATTTAATATTATTATTATTTAATTATTATATATTATTATATTAATTATTAATAATTTTAACATAATTTACATTTTTAGTGCCGTTGTGATTTTGAGTGATCAGTGTCCGTGTCCGACATTAAAATCAATACGACACACCTTGCAGAAAGCGTGGGCGTCGTCAAGGTGGCTTCTAGACAAAAACTTGAATTCTTCCGTCCAGCTGTTGGTAAATTGACTCTTTTCCTTCCATCATGTGTACTACTACTGACGCAGCTGCTTGTTGCTACTGCCACCGTTCAAGTCCCGCATCTAACTCCTGCACAGAAATCAACAGCGCACCTGAGTTGTAACGTATGTTGCCAGATTGAGGTAAAATATGTTACAAGATTTGAATATTGCGTCAATTGTGTGAGGTAATGAACTTCATTTAAGATCTGGCAACTTGACAAATATGAACAAAAGTGCTTTTTTTTTAACTGTATTGGGACGTACAAATGACAGGAGTTTCCCGGGAGAAATAACAAACCGGGAGGGTGGCGGGAGATGGATGTGAAATGTGTTGGCAGGTATGCTTTGGATGCTACAACTGGAGTTTTTGCCTCATGCCGTGCATCCTGAATCTGATTGGCCAAGACGGCTGGGTCCACACCAAATGCGGAAGACATGAAGGAGGCAAAATTCCACACATTTGTGGCAAACGCATTTCATAATTCTTGTCGTTCACCCATGGGCCGGTAATCTGCCTCTGTTTTCACGTTTCCATTCATTTGTATTCACTGTACTCATGCAAATACCTAATTTCCCATTTGGTATGAACCCAGCATAAAAGTGTCACTATTGATGCCTATTGGTTTGGCATGTCCTTAACATCCATCACAGTGTGTTTTTGCATTTTCATGTGGATGGAGATTTTTAAAAACTAAACAAGGAATGCACAGTTTATAAAAGTACCCGTGTATGTGTGGACATGGCCTGAGTTTGATTATGCCATGACTGAGTGTGGTATCGTGAGAGTTGTCATCTTCATTATATCCTACTGGACACAGAAATCATTCATGAATGAGCTGCAGTATTCAAAACTTATGATTATAGTAGTATTAAGAAGGAGAGTAAAGGCTGGAACACACCAAGCCGACAGTCTGTCACTAGTCAGTGTTGCACTGTCAGTGAGCATCTGTCTGGCTAATTGTTCCACACGTTGCCTCTTGTCGGGTTAGCATCGGAGAGAGTTTGCCCAATTCAGCATGTTGAATCACACTTTGGTTATTTAGCAACGAATCAGAGATTCGAGAGAACAAAAACTGAATGGACAAAACTAAGCAAACGATTCAAGGAAACACAAAGAAGCTGGCAGTAATTTCGCTGCATTTCTCAAACATTTGCAAGCAATCTGGATTACGAGATAATCAGACATATTTGCACAAGAAAATCCCTTTCTGTGCAAAATCTTTCTGTGGTGAGAAACAAGTACTGTCAAAATGTTGCTTTGTTAATGGTTTGTATGTGTGCATCAAATGTTCTGGTTTCCCTTTGTGTAATGAGAAAACATCTTATGCAGACACAGAATGTGTGCTCTCGTTTAGTTGGCTTTTGTCTGTTTGGTGTGTTCACGGGTGGCATTTTGGAGATGAAACCAGATGTAACCGACGTGAGCTGACAACGCAGTTGGTTTTCCTCACCGTTAGTTTCTTGTCATCGACTTGGTGTGTCCCAGCCTTAAGGCTAAAAGCGAATTGAGGCCACTGAAGCAATTGCTGATTAGAAGTGCTACATGACACAAAAGTAGCAGAGCCTTTATTATGCTAGTTCACGGCTTCTGATTCTGCCCGTCATAACCACGTGGGAAATAAGCATGTCTTCTTTATCACACTTAGTACATTTTAGAGTTCTGTTGTAATGCTGCTCTGTGCGGTCTAATAAAACACACAACATATTAAAGTATCTTTGGTGTGTGTGGTGACATTAGCATTAGATAACATTTCTTGTATTTAAACATTCTTCAAAACGATCAGGATAGTGTAAATTATGTCAGCAAATATGCATAACCCTGCTCTAGTGGTTTTTGGATATTTTGTAATTGGATATCTTACATATTGTACCTTTCAGAATATTAAAACAATTTTAATCAGAGTGGTGTTCATCACAAAAACAAATGACTGAAGACCTAAACTATTTATTTTCAATCATAAACATGTTCGGATGATAATCTGATGATAATCCACTTCATGTCTGAAATACTGATTGGAAATTCATTGGCCTGTTTGTTAAAACTTCACAATTGTGATGAAAGCAACTTGCATTTATTGATCTTAGGGGATGTTAATTTCTTAGTCAATGAATAAACACAGATTGAAATCAAAAGTCATATCTGCTCAATTGTATTTTTTAACTAACACTAGCACCAAAACTTCATAATGAATGTTGCTTTTTATTATTAATATCTTTTAAATTTACTTTTGCCTTTTTTTATTTATCACAATAGGACAGTATATTGACAGGAAGTGAAGTTTTAGAGAGAGAGGGGGATGGGATGGGGAAAAGTCCACGAGATGAGTCTAGAACTTGAGACCTCACAAGCACAGTTGCACTATATTGTATGTTGGTACACTGACTTCTCATAGCTCTGACAAATGTAACTGTTTGTTCAGTTTATGTTAGCTAATGCATTAATAACATTTCCTAATGAGACATTATTGTAAAGTGTTACCTATTATAATTTTATAATCCTTATGCAATTTAGCTTGAAACTGTTGTTCACTCTGATCATCAACACATCTCATAATACCATACATTGTGGTAAAATCGTAATTATGGCAACGAAAATTTGATACATCATATGCCTAGAGCTAAGTGATTACATTCATCATTCTCTACATTTATCTTCAAGTAACATAATAAGGCGTAACAAGTGGCTTGTTCACATTGTTGGCAAATTGGCTTTTCTTTTGTGTGAACTTGAACAGCATGAGCGACAAGTCACAACAGAACCGTTACTTTCTGCTTGACCTGCATTTTGTTCAGTGTATCACACAGCATGTCCCAACAAGACATTTGGTGTAGAAATACATGATCTGAAGAAAAACCAGCTATACCTGTGTGACACATTCTTGAAATGAACCCGCAAACATACTAACACGTGCAGTCACATGCACTTTCACACACAAATATATGCACAGATATACTTACAAACACGCACACACACAAATCTGTTTAATACAGTATATTCCCTAAAAAAATACAATAGTTTACACCCTGTTCTCGGTAGTTCTCAATTTTCAGTAAAAAACTAATTTTCTGCAATCCTGAAAAGCTTTTTTAATCTTAAATAAATGGCCATAACACTAAGTTTTCTCTGATAAATTCATTTTTCTGTAGCTGCTGTAAAAACAGTCTAATATTATTGAAAACAGCATAGAGTATTGAAACACAAAATAAATATTAGTTTTTTTAACCACTAACAAGCATTGTACAGCATTTTTTCAAAATGATTAACACAATCAGCCAAACAAACGTCTATGCAGAGCAAACCACAGCAAAAAAGCAGCAAAAAAACCCTATGTTTCAGCATTTTTTTTGCATGCTAAGTACAAAGTAATTTCAAAACTGTTATCAGCAGTTTTAAGACAGACTAAATTCCATGCCTTTTGTTCCATATTTATTTTGAAATAGAGAAAATCTTAACAGAAGATGACCAGCATTCCAAGATGATTTCTATTTCAGCTAAAACCTTCTCTTTAGACACTTTTTCATGACCATGTTATGAATCGTGAGTTGTGATTGAGGGCCAAATGTGCACCGTTTCTCAGTTACATTAATCCCAGCAGGCACAAGACATCAACATGACGTCAGATTGACGTTGTACCCCAATGTCATGGGACGTTTAATTTTGTTTGGAAATGAAAATCGACTTGATGTCAGAACTCAGCGTGAGGCTGATGTCAATGTTCAGCGTCTGACAGATGTTCTCTTTCCAATGCAACCTAAAAACAATAAAATTTCAACGTCTTATGATGTTACAGCTTGACGTTGTGTGAATGTTACCAATATGATGTCTATAAGACGTTGGATTTTGATTGTCATACAGTACCTGTTGAATAAATGTCAGTATCTGACATTGACTTTCCAACACAACCTAAAATCAACCAAATATCAACATAATTTCACGTCGTTATTGGACGTCAAAATAACATTGTTCTTAAAATCTGGCAACCTAAATCTAACTTAATATTAATGTCTTATGTCTGTTGGGATAGCACAAATTGTATGACAAAACAGATGATATCTGCAAGCTTTGATGTTAACAGAACTACATACAGTACGCAGGCAATACAGTGTACTGTATATATTTTCGCCTGTACCAACATTTTAAGATGGATTACAATGCATCACAGGAATTGTTATGATGTACAATAATCACAATCATTTTATTTTCATTTTTATTATGCATGCTTTAGCACATTCAAGACAGTAAAAAGATGGTAAATGTAAAATTACATACTGATGTACATGAAAATTCATTCAAACTCCTCAAAAAATAAAAGTTGTAAATTTCTGTAATGTGTTTTATCTGAAAATGAATTGTTTTCAGTTGTTTGGTGAAACAAGCCTATTTTGAGACGTGTATGAACTGTTGCGTTGGCATAAATGAGTTTTGGAGGTAAGCTGAACTGTTTTGTCAAGAGTCGATAAGAGTAGATAATTCACACAGGTTTGAAAATGTGGCTTTCGGAAATAGACAAATTACCATGTTTGTAAACATTCAGGATGCGCGTGCAGGTATAGGTTGCAGAAAAATCCAGGAGTGCTAGCATTTACAGCGAGGGAATGACATCCGATGTGGTACAGAGTTTCTTGTTGTCTTAGAAATAAGCTATATTGATTACATATTTTACATATTATTTACATAATGCTTTCAGCGTATTATAACAGCTCGTCAGCTCGCCATTGATAAGCACAGTTATTCAGCAAAATTAACGTTAAAGTGAGCGATGTTCATCTGACAGGTCTATTTGCGATAGCACCCTCCCAATGGATATTGGATAAGACGAAATGGCCAAGCATCCAGCCTGAAACATACAACTATCTCATTGAAACTGATTTTACAAGAGAAAAGTTAAAGGCCTACAAGTCTTTGAATGCCTACAATTTTGTTCTGTGTGGTCATGTGCAAGAAATAATGCTCCATGATTACCAGATTCAAAACCTTGCAGTGCTATAAACCGAGGTTCTGCCTAGCTAAAGACAAGGAAAGAAGACGGAACTGTACAAGGGTTGGGTAATCATCAACAAGCAAAACAACTGCATTCTGACAGCGAACTGCACCTGTATGTCAGGGTATGCGAACGTAACATGTTTACGTTTCATTCTTAGCATTCTGTGTCTGCAGTTTAATGAACCAAATTTAACAGTTTTTGCTGAAATCATTGCTGCAATCAAAAAGGAGTAATGTGTATGATTCAGCATGTGAACTTACCTGATATGAATCGAAAAGAGTCAAGCATTTTTAATTAGGTCGTCACTCCATTCAGCTCCCTTTTAGCCAAAGATGTCTGCGGTTGGCCATAAAAGCAGTATGGTGTATGGTAAAAGTTAGGTTTTCTGTTTTTGGACTTTCGAATCTAGCATCCTACCGCACAACACGGCATGTTAGCTATTGCAAGCGGTCTTTTTTTGCAACCGGGGACCCGTGTGACGCCCTGTGTGACGTAGGCCGTGTGACGTCTATTGAAAAAAACATATGTTAATCAGAGAACAATATTTAGTCATTAATTTTCTTTGTAATGAACCACCAACTTATCCAGTATTTGTTTTACTCAGCGGATGCCCTTCCAGCTGCAACCCATCATTGGGAAACATGCATACACACTCATTCACACACATACACTACGGACAATTTAGCTCACCCAATTCACCTGTACCACATCTTAGTGAAATTTATTTATAAACTAATTTCGAGCGGATCACGTGCTTATGATTGCTTGCGGCAGGTCTGGCATTATCCAATTTATGATTCACCAATCAGATTCCTAAGCCACTATAAATACCCTGAGTTGCACATCACAGCCATCTTCGTTTTGAAGAATCCACCGTTCCACCCCTAGTCCTCCTACTTTCCTAGATAGGTGGCCTGGTGGCCCAGTGGTTACCACTGTTGCCTCACAACAAGAACATCACTTGGTCCAGTCCTTACCAAGTCAGCTGACGTTTCTGTGCGGAGTTTACATGTTCTTCCCGTGCCCATGTGGGTTTCCCCCGGGTTCCCCAGTTTCCTCCCACAGTCCAAAAACATGCAACTTAAGTTTATTGACTAATCCAAATTGGCACCATAGACATGCTCCTAGTAAGTAGTTATCTCTTAATATTATACAGCAGGGGAGTTCTCGAGATCTACCTGAGCTCAAACTCCCCTCTCGCCTTACAAACAGGAGGAAGCCCACTCGAACCAGTGACATTCTTGCTGTGAGGCGATCTTGCTACCCTCTGCCCCACCGTGACACCCCAGAGAACATTATGCAGAAACTAAAAAAAAAGTTAGTTATATTGTATGCTAAGTATGCAGTCAAAAGCATGAAACATCATCTCTCTTCTCTGGGTTAATTAGTTAAATTTGTTCGTTATTTGAGAGAACAGAATTACCACACAAACCTGTTACAGTACATGTGGGCAAACTTTGTTCAGTTCTGCAGGTTGGTGATCTAGTTTTGGCAACCGTGGCCGTGTCTTGGCGGATGGACAGTGTAAATGTGTGGTGGAAAATTTCAGAACAGGCCAAAGGAAAATTCAGGTCTCAGAAGCGCTGTGCTTTTTCTGCAAGATGCTCTGAGTAAAGGTAGAAGATGAAAGGAGGCTTTTGTGGCTGAGCTACTGGAGATAAAAGTAGAAACACAGCGGCCATAATGTGTGAATGGAAAAACATGTTGTGCACGAGCCACAGTTGGTCAGTTTACCATCCAGTCCAGAGAGTTCATTCATATGCAGCTCAACGCATTATGCAGAAAGGAATGTGAGACTGTGTGTAAACTGTTAGTGAATTTGTGTCTCTGCTGCTTTCTTCAAATATAAATTACGATGGCATTTTTTAATTGATTGCATATTACCTGTTGTGACCTTAAATTAAATTAAATTAAATTAAATTAAATTAAATTAAATTAAATT
>CAIGQQ010037975.1:1641355-1665565 GCA_903798035.1 Danio albolineatus | reverse complement strand
TATATTATCCACCTGCCAATTATATATAATTTTTTAAGAAAACCTGTTTCTAGCTTTTGAACATAACATGTTTTTTTTTATTTAGGACTTATTAATTATTACTTTTAACATATACATGACATTAAAATATCATTGTTAATTTTTAACCCATAAATAACAGATATCCTCAGATAAAAACTGTTGGAGTCATAGAATATACGATTGACATATTTTTTTTATGTTTCGCTAAATAAATTAGTGAACAAATAAGCAAATAATAATTTAAAATAATTTAATAATTTCAAAGCTTAATCAACTTTAACTGATGTATGGCTTGTTATGATAGGACAGTCTATGGACAACATACATCTCCCTGAAAATCTGGAATCATAGTTTTTTCAACTTAATCTTTTTTGTTTTTTGCAAAAAATCTAAATATTGAGAAAATCACCTTTAAATTCGTCTAATTTAATTGTTTATTAGTTCATGTTACTAATCAAAAGTTAAGCTTTGATATACTTGTCCTAGGAAATGTACAAGTCACAAAATGTCTTCATGGAATGTGATTTTCACAGTTAAATGATTTTTTGCATAAAAGAAAAATCATTAATGTTGATGCATATAAATTATTTTTAAGACTGGATTTGAGCTCCAGGGTCACAAATAGTTTTAAGCACACAGTAAATGTTACATCATTCGTGTTATTCATATTTCTTTATTAATTTAGATATGCTACACAGCACGTCGAGCAGACTGGGAAACTTGAAACTGGAGACATCACAACATTGCAAAATATGTACAAGAGCACAGGCTTTGGAGCTGCAAAAGTCAGTGCTGTACTAGAGGCTTTGAGTCACTTTCAGCTTGATGTTGCAGTTTTGGGTGAGACAGGGTCTGGAGTGTCCACTTTGGTGAATGCATTAGTTGGTCTGGAGAATGAAGAGAGCGGTGGAGCAGCAGCATCCATCAGCAACCCAGCACTGAGTCCTGGATACCCAGATGTCCGGTTCTGGGACGTATCCGGCATAGAGGCTGTCATGGATTACTCAATGTTTGAGATGAAACAAGCCATGAAATGTTACGACTTTTACATCATCATCGTTTCAGACTGGGAGAAAGCACGGCATGTAAAACTCGTCAAGGAAGTGGAAAACTTAAGGAAGCATTACCTCTTGGTCCAGACTAAAGTCGACTTGTGTTTACAGAAGCAAGGAGATTTGTGCTGCGAAGAGGCTGAGATACTGGATGGGCTTCGAGCACAATATATGCAAGAGCTTCAGAGGGCAAAACTGTCGGAACAGCAGATGTTTCTCATCAACAGCCAAGACAGAAGTGCGTTTGATTTTGTTGGTTTGGAGAGTGCACTGTCTAGTGACCTCAACACTGTCAGGTCAAGTGCTTTTGCATATTATATTGCCAGAATAGTAAGGGAAAATTAGTTACAAATATCACAGAAATATGCAAGATACCCTACCCTAGCGTTTAGAAACATTAAGAATTAATGTTTTTGAATGAGGAACTGTATCTTATGCTCACCAAGGGTACACTAAATTAAATAATAATAATAATAACAATAATAATAATAATAGTAATAATATGGTGCAATGTTCAAAATGGTAAAATCACTGTTCAAAATATTTTTTTTCTGCTTCATATATGTATAAGCAAGATTATTTGTTGAGCAGCAAGTAAAAAAGCATTCATTTTAAATAAAATAATTTTTAACATTACAAACCTTTACCACCACTTTTCAGTAATTTCATCTTTTTTGATAATTGGAGTAATCAAACAAAACAAATCTAGAAAGATATAAAAACAGAAATATTCATTCAATTATTTTCCCTTTGGCTTAGTCCCTTTATTAATCAGGGGTCGCCACAGCGGAATGAACCGCCAACTTATCCAGCATAAGTTTTACGCAGCGGATGCCTTTCTAACTGCAACCCATCACTGGCAAACACTCTTGCATTCACATCCACACATAGAGTATGGACAATTTAGCTTACCCAACTCATCTGTGGTGCATGTCTTTGGACTGTGGAGCAAACCAGCTCCCGGAGGAAACCCACGCCAACACGGGGAGAACATGCAGATCAGCCAACTAACCCAGCTAGAGCTTGAACCAGCAACCTTCTTGCTGTGAGGCGATTGTGCTACCCACTGTGCCACCATGATGTCACATAGAAATATATCAAATCAAATGTTTTCCTTTCTTTTTTTTTTACGAGCCATATAACGTTTCCACAAGAACATGACACAGCACAAACAACAGTGACAGTTTAATTTACCTGCATTTGGTGAGAATGTTGTTTTGGTACTGATGTTTACAATTGATCTGTGATGTTTTAAGGACATTCAATATATTAATGGAAAAATGTACATTTATAAAATAATAAATTTTCTATTTTGTAGTTTAGTATTTTTCTGTCTGTGACACGTGTTTAAAAAAGTAAATGCAAGAAAGACACCATGGAATTGATAGTATTTGTCTTAATACTTGCAAAAGAATAGAAAATCTTTATATGGGAAACTGAAAATAATTTAAACATCTGTCTGTTGTATAGAAAGTATACATTTCAGTGTAACATTTATTTTTAAAATATATTTGTAATAATTATGAAGATTGCCGTACCACTTAAAGCTGTTACTTAAGGCCAAAACAGTTAACTTTCTTGTTCAATAAAATGTTTTTGAAAATCAAAAACAGATTATGTGAGTTATATTGTAACATAAAATCAATAATTTTAGTGAAACTAATCAAGTCAGTATGCTGTGTCAAATTCTGTTTGTGTTGTTTTGGATTACAAGATAAAAACTTTGTGATTGTCCGTTCTTCATATACCTCGCATAAACGATCCATGATTTGACAGATCCTGGATCTTTTGATCTTGATAACTGATCTCTGGCAAATTTGGTTCTTCGAACAATTCGTGAATCGGTTTAAAATGTCTGGATGAACTGATCTGAGATCGCTGCGTGTTTTGTGAAGGACAGATCCTCGAAATAATGATCAACAATGCAACGATTGGCTGACGATACAGCAGCCTAGACATCGTCTGATTAATATTTAATTATCCATGTGAGCAAAATTACATGGAACTCGTAGTAAAAAGTTTGTTAAATATGATACACTTTACACATTTGTTGTGGGCTGCAGGCTACATTTTCATATGTCAAGAGTATTTAACAGTTTATTTTGTTTGACATTTTAGTTTGGATATACTTTATTATAGCCTAGGCCAATTCGAGTTTCTAAATCGGCGCAAGGAATTTAAATTAATTTTGCATCAAAAAGCAATTTGATATCGGCAAAGGTGTCTGCAAATTTTGCGAAGCATCATATCACCATCATATAGCTGTCAAAACATGTGCATGACTGCATAAATTATTATTCTTTTATAAAAAAACAAGCAAACAAAAACAGACGAAAATTGTGCATGTTTATTATCATACAGAAATTCTACTAAAGCTGGGTCGGTACCTTATAGCTAGTACACGTTTGTATCTAAAAAGTCCATATTAATAAATTTTCTCTTTGATTCACTTGAGGAAATCCACCCAGTTTTTGTACTTTCATTTTGGAGTGCAGATAAGTATATACATAAAAGTAAAAAATTAAATAAATAATTTTTTTTTTTTTTTAAATAAAACCCCATGCAGAGTTACACATCGATCTGCTTTTATGCCTAAAAAAATTCAATGGCTCTAAAAAGAAGGTTCAATAATATATCCATACAGTATAGGCCTATGCTATATTTTGGCTATGTAAGCATACAGTACCACCATGGAACAAAAAAAGAGTTTTATTTATTTTTTATTCAGATACTTTTGGGAAACCACACAGCTCACACATTCTGGATAATAGAACAAACATTCCTTTGTGTCTGGATTAGTAAAACACATTTGACTAGAACACCCTAAAATTCAACTCCTGTCAGTAAGTTCATAGTTGTTCCTGAAGTTCAAAAAATATTTCAAATGGTTACAAAAAGTACAAATATTGCTGATCTAATATACAAATAGATATTACAAAAGCCCCAAAAAGTATACTTTTTTATTTTGTCAAGTTTGAGTCATACATGATTATTTGTGATACAGTAAAAATAAAGTTAAATGACAGCTAATTAAAGTAATTGAAGTTTATTATTAAGAAAAAGAAAAGTGTAAAGTGTAAATAATAAACAATGTTTAAAAAGAAAGAAAGACAGAAATTAGGCATTGTACTTGATTGTTAGACTAAAAAAAAATCCAAAACAAAAGAAATTTGACTGTCTACTAATTGTAACATATCAGATAACATATTCCACTACATTAACATTTGCATTTTAATATCAAGACAAAATAGAATTTTGTTTGCTAAGCTAAATATCAGCACACTACTAGCAATATCATTTGATTTAATCAACGACAGAGGCAGAAAATATGTGTATGCTTTAAAGAAAATAAATCAAAGAACAAAAGTGAACACAAAATACATTCTTAGCGAAGTTATTTAATCACATTTTCCAGGGACTTTCACATCATATCCAGCCCAGCTTCTTTTTGTATTTCTCGAGCAGTTTTTGCCAGATCATTTAATCCTTCTGTCAGGAGGTACTTAGTAGTACCAAAGGATATTACTGCAGCAGCAGCACTGCCCACACCTGGAAGGAGACTCAAAAAATATTCAACAGTACCAATGGTAGCAATTGCAGCAGAGACTTGTACTCTGGTCAGAGCTTTTTCTCGGATGGCAATGACAAACTTTGATTTGGCCATATCTTTCAGGTGGGGCTTGTTCACTTTTTCTGAAAGCCTTGTCAGGGATTTCTCATCTAAACCAAATGCAAAGTAGCACCTTGTGAGAAAAAGAATCACAATGGCCAAATCACATGCTGCTGATAGACCAGGCACAGGGATCACAGCTATACCAGCAGAGGCTAGAGAAACAGGCCAGCTCATACGTTCAAACAGCTTGATTTTCTTCTCAAGACATGCAGCAGAGCACACTGGCCAGGCTTGTAGAAGAGCATTTTGTTTGAGTTCTGGAAGCTCTTCAACGAGAGCGTTTAGAAGGTTTTCAAATTCATATTTGTTTGAATCTGTAGATGATATCAAAAAAACGTTGGGTTTTCCCAGTGTTTTCAGATTTTTCTGACAGTCCTCTTTTATTGTGTCAAGAACCCTCTGTTCATCAAATGTTTTTTTCTTTTGCTCTGCTAAAATGTCATTATCAATCTTGGAACGAACAAAGTAAAATTTTTTCTTTTGTTTTTTTATTTCTTTGGCCAACACAATATCGTTCTCTGTGAATCGCGCTGAGGTAAGAATAATGAAGAAGTCGTAGGTTTTAAATTTGACATCTTTAAGGTATTTATTCGCTTTGAAGTTTGGACTTCCTATTCCAGGCAGGTCCCAGATCTTCACATTTGGCATTGCAGGATGCTCATACATGTTGGGTTCCATTGTAGTTTCAGTGACTCCAGTAGGTGCTGCTCCATCATCATCATCATTTAGACCTCTTAGAGCATTAACAAAGGAGGATTTCCCTGATCCTGTGTTTCCAGTCACAGCAATATTGAGTGAGACGTTCATAAACTGGTCATATGCTTCTTTGGCTTTTGCTGTGGCTTTTTCCCAGGTTGATTCGCCTGAGGCCTTCAGTGCCTCAACAACAGCAGGGTCTTGAGTTTCCATGTTTTGAACAGCAAACTTAGCTAATGATTTAAGAACAGGACTGAGTTAGAGACATAATTGTCTAAATCAGGTGTGTCAAACTCAATTCCTTGAGGGCGCAGCCCTGTACAGTTTAGTTCCCACCCTGCTTCAACACACTTACCTGTAGGTTTCAAACAAGCCTGAGGGACTCAATTGTTTGATCAGGCATGTTTAATTAGGGTTGGAACTAAATGTGTAGAGCTGCAGCTCTGCAGGAACAAAGTTTGACACCTGTGCTCTAAATAATGTAAATTATTTTGAAGCCAATTCTAACGCAGCTGAGTTGACACCAATAATCACAACTGCAGAGTCAAGAGACAATCTCCGAGTCGAAAAGTATATTTTATTTCAAAATATATTCTGTATAATAATGATTTAGAGAGGCCTTGAAATGCTGATGCAAAAGGATTTTGTTTTGCAAAAACATTTTTGATTATATATTGACGAACAGACAGAAAAAAAATGTTGCAGCATTTTTGCAGTGGTTAGAGTAGCCCTACACAAGCACTTTTGCAAGGATCTATACTTTACTTTTTCCTTTTTCTGTCAACCTTTACTCCACTACATTTTTTTCCAATAAATTCTATACTTTACTCTGATACACTTCTCTTCGGTTCATGACACATAAGCTGATACTACTCCACAATAAGACCAAGAGCGGCACCAGTCACTTCGTTGATAAACAACTGCTGTGATAGAGACAAACACTTTCAACAAATGGAACTGAAAAATTGCTTCTTATACTAGCCAAAGAAATATTGGTGTTTTAAAAACTTGTATGTATGAAACAGGGTTAAATCTGTACACAATCATGCTACTCAAACATAGAAAAAGTTTGATTATTTATTGGCTATTAACTTGTTTTTTGTTACATGTTAATTAAAAACTATTAATTAAAAAAAATTAATTACTATTAATTAAAAAAACATTTAGCTTTTATTTACAGCATATACTTTTACTTTCATTACATTAAAACATTAAATAGTAAAACATACTTTTCATGCGAAAACAAATTTACTAATGAAACCAAATTCTTACCTGTGAAAATGTATTTGTTTTAAGTTTCTCTGAATGTGCTGTGTCAGCTTGTTTTGCGGTTTCTACTGCAAAGAAGGAAGGCTATACAGGTCACAAGTCACTTTCTCTTCCTAATGAATTCAACTTAATGTTACCTGAAAAACAACAACACACATACAAAAAACATTTCCCACAACGTATGAATGCATTTGTTCCAGTGAACTCATGCTAGTGCATTTTGTTGATGTGTATGCTTTAAATTACCATAATTCTAGATGATAAAAAATGCCTTAAATTTATTAAGAACATTTCAGCTCTTTGTTTTATTGCTGTTCTAGAATTCAATCATGCTTTTTAGGCAACTGTTCATACTGAAAAAAGTTAATAGTTTTTTTCTAAAATCAAAAACATATATATTCTAAAAAGTTGTAATATTCTCAAAACATTTCAAACTGTTTATAAACTCTACAATCAGAAGAACAAAACAAATATTATTCACTCAGGAAGAAAATACAGTGACTAATTCAAAGAGTCATGAATTCTGTCGGTTACAATTACAATTGATATTATAGGTTTCAACCATGCAATCAATCCTCATCACCTTGTACAATTCTCTGTACAATATAGACACTATATAGTCAAATAAAAGCATATGTAATTATTAATGTAACATGGACATGGATGTAAAATTCTTACCTGTATGTTTGAGTTATCTGGGTGTGCCATGCCACATCACTCTCAAGTAGTTTCTACTGCAAACAAGCAAGTCCATACAAGTCACTTTCTATTTACTCTCTAAACTCTGTGCAAGGTAATGCCCCTTCTTGTCGGAATAGTCAGGTGTGTAGGCATAATGACTCCTTTTTTTAATTTGAATTTGAATTTATTAAAATTTGTTTGTTAGCCTCTTTTTCAGTAGGTACGTTTCCATCCAATTATTTTTATTCGCATTTTGGATATGCGCATTAAAAAATGGTTGATGGAAATGCCATAATGCACATAAATTTTGAAAATGCACATTAAAAATGTATACGCATAACTTGAGTAGGATAAACTTTCTATTTGATAAGAAAAGATGTGCATAAACTGCGATGGAAACATTTATGCCGCATAAATTCCAGTATGCGCATTAAAAAAAAGGTCATGTGATTTTGTTATAAGAGATCATGTGATGATAAAGTGTGTATATGGACAAACCAGCAGGCTGAGCACATCGTAAAACATCTGGAATGTTGTTTTGGTAATTCTAAAACGCCTTGCCGTTTGCTCACTGCGTGTCAGGATTGCCTTCTGAGGCACAAGTCATTTATTAAATGAAGAAAAAGATTGACACAGCTTCTCCTACTATAGCAAATTACGATTTTACTGTTGATATTTGGCGCCAGTTAATCAAGAAATGATGATTTTGTCCGCTTTGATCCGTTGGATGGAAACGCTGCTTCGCACATCTTTTATGCGATAATCCAGTTTTGCCAGCCTGATCTCACGAGAAAACATAAGTATTTTACGCTTTGTCAGTTTAGTGGCTAATTCGTACAAATTCATACGAGTTCAGTTGTACGAAAATGTACGATTTAAAAAAGGAGGCGTGGCACCCAACCCCACCCCTAAACACAACCGTCATTGGTTGATGAGCTAATCGTACTGAATTGTACGAATTACATCGTACGAATTCATACGAATTAGCCACTAAATAAAAAGTTGCGAATTGCCGTGAGATAGCGTTGGTTTTGCGCATAAAGTTCATTCACATTTTTGGATGGAATCATAGCTAGTGTGCCACAGATGTTCTTTGCTTTCAAAGGCTATTTCCCATGTTTACACTACACTGGCATATTTAATAGGCTTTTTTCTAACAGTGGAATACTGGCAACACTGTACTGGTAACTGTTGCCAGTTAGTCACTGTAAGAGATATTTAACTGAGTAACTAGCAACAGTAGTGTCAGCTAATTACTGTAACAGAGCAGTAGCGGTAACTAACTGGAAACTGCTTACACTGTACTGCTACACTGTACTGTAGTGCTACCACTCACGGCATAATACTGCATTCACATTAATGGTATTTCATATATAGTAGTTATTGTAGTGTTAGCAAAATTAATCAGTATACTTCAAATTATTATTAAAATATAGAATGAACATAATTTCTTCAGAGAAATGTATTTTGTTGTTTTGGTAAACAAATAATATGCAACAGAAAATGTATTAAAAAATTAATGAACACGTTTTTATACATGAATCAGCAGATATGAATACATTTTCTATTTAAAATGTAACAAAACATTAAATGAATAGACAACACATGCTGTGACACTAATCCTATTGTTTGATCCCACCCCTTTTGAAGCGCCGTATGACAGAATTTCACGCGCTCAAACTAGTGTGACTGGGGTACTAGTTTAATCAACGTCCTAAAGAAGATGCGAAGTAATAAAGTAAAGATGCTCTTCTTTATTAAATTCCACATGCTACCCTACCCCTTTTATTGTAATATTAAACTTATCTTTAACATCCTTTTTGAGTATGTTGGATAACCATTCATGGATTTACTTTTCCTGCCATTAATTTCTTATGGCTCCAATGATAATATATGTTGACTAGTATATGGCGTATATAAACTGTAATCTTTCTGGAGCTAGAAGAACTCTGTCCAAAGTCAAAATTAAACACAGAAACATTCTCCTAAAAGTAATATTTGATTACTGGCGCTGTATTAAGAACTTTAGAATATTCTTTTTGTCACTTAGCTAATAGAAAGAAGGCTGAGGCCTGTCTAACTGGTGTGGGCCACCAAATATCTAATAATGAGGAGCTGCTCTGTCCCTTAATAAAGGGGAATTCAGTGGTTGAATTATTGGACCTTAAACTGCACAATCTGTCACAGTTGTAAGTGATTGTTGTCAGGTACCTTTAGTTGCTTTTTATGCTTTTTTGTTTTGCATTCCTTCTACCTCAACTAACAGTGTAAGCTTTTGTTTTCACTATATTTGAATTTCACTGTTGTATCACTGAACAATGTTTTATTTATTTATTTTAATTCTAAAGTAGCTGTATAAGGTCCAACTTCAAAGACAAATAATGTTACATTTAGATGGATTCTGCTTAAAAAAACAAAGCTTGAAATAGAAATAATTGAGCATCACCTTAAGGTGAGAAATGTATAGGAAGAAAATATGTTCCACGTTAAAAGGTGTGTGTATAAAGCAATGTAAAAAAGATGTTTCATTTTATTTCAGGAAATAAAGAAATGAACAGTGCTTCAGCCAAATCTATTTAATTAAGCATATTTTTGACAAATCATGTCTCTTCCATCTTATGTCAGTTCCAGTTTCCCTTCATATGGGAACTTTGACGTGTGTCTGGAACAGACTATGGGAGTGCATCAGGTGATCAATCACTCTGAAGAGTAAGAAAACGGGCCAATGAATGCCACATGAATTGGCGGAGCTCAGCTCCCTGCAGCCTGCTGCTGTGAGTGAGCACTCAGAATTATGCTTCAGATCCTCTCACAAGACTGAAGAAAATTCTGCCAACCTGATTTCTACTGAGAAAACAGTTGTTACTCACCAGTGTGGGAGAAGACGCGACAGCGGCGATCAATCTGGGCTTTCCATCCCCTGGGTGTTTAACTGGTGCGTTAAAAGAGCAGTTTCCACTGAAAGAGCAGAATTCCCTAAGAAATCAACACGGTCGAGCGTGTCAACAAGATGTCGTTCTGACCGTGCGTTTCTGAATGCGGTGGTTTCCTTGCCCCGAATGACAGGCACAAACACTGTATCACATGTTTGGGGGTCCAGCATGTTGAGGCGGTGCTCGCGGACAGTTCTTGCCCTCACCGCGAGGCCTTGACTGTTGGGCAACTTAGGTGTTAAAGGATTTTAATGCATGACGTGGAGGCGAAGGACCACACGCTGCTCAGGCTGAAAGGCAGACAGAGAGATAGAGAGAGAGAGAGCATGTACGTGCTGTTTATACATGCCAATACATACCTCTAAACCCTCCTGTTTTTCCCGGGATTCTCCCGTATTTCACAGCTCTATCCCGCTATCATCCCGTAAAGGTGTTTTCCCGTATTTCTCCCATATTTTCAGTCTTTCTCTGAAGGGTGGCAATAAACATTAAAGAGCCAATCCTCCCTATATGCAGCCCATACCGCCGAACCACCAGGCCGTCCCTTGCTCTTAAATGTGAGTCAGGTCTGTGCTTTCGGTTTATTTAGGCACGAAACACTTTAAAATAAATATAAAAACGGTGGGATTCCCTTTCCTTTTCATTACAGGTGCCGTCGCTCCTCCTATGTAATCCTCAAAACAGTCATAAAGCGGCACATGACTGTCATACGCGCTCCATAGTGATAAATAGATGCTGTTTCCCAAACGGATTCTATACATGTGATTTGAAGCGTAGCGAAAGTGGATACTGGGTTTTGGGTTCGTGTTTGAACACACATATACACATAATTAATAATAATAACATCTAAAGATGTCGTTTTTTTTCCCAAACACAACTAATTTAATCTTAAATGAGCATAAACATTAGGACAGCAATGCTTTTATTATAACGTTAGATGTGTGCAATTTTAAAGTGACACCTCTGTTATTTAATGTAATCAAATAAAAAGTCTAAGTAACTGAGATTCATTCGTTGATCTTATTTGATAACTTGATTCGCTAAAAGGTTTTGCTAATTTATTTGCTGCTAATGTACACTATTTATTATTTCTTTTTAAAATAATAATAATAAAACATATTAGTGACCGTTTAACCGTTTATTTACAATGAAACAGCTCCAGAAGAACATATTTAGGATTTTTTTTTATGGGGAGAGGGGAGAGGGTATCCCTTATTATGGTGGGCATAATCCTTTATTTTCACATGCCAATGTTGACAGGTATGGCTAATATAATTACGTGATTTCATCAGTCCGATCACAGGTGGACAAATAAGACATTCTCAGTCACACCTGGAGTGTTTCCAGTCACATTCCCAGTCACACGTTTCTTTGTCTACTTTCTACCACTTCTCTGATGAAGGACGATCTGTATATTGGCCACGAAACCCCCCAGTCTCAGCGTGGTGTTTTCACACCTCTAGTTTGGAAAAGCTCAGTAAAGTGGGTGTGTCCAGCTCTGTTTAGGTAGGAGTGTCGGGGAAGGGGAAAGAGGGAAGGTTTTGCATAAAAATGGGAGTTTCCATTTGTGCATGCGCTCATTTTCACACACGCTGTGTTTACATGGACATCAGTAATCAAATTATTTGCCAAATTATTAATTTGTTGACTTTAACGGCACTTTCTCTTTATTTTCGGATTCGCGTGATGGGCAGGGCTTCTGTCTATGGCTTGGTGACTGTAGCTTTATTGCTAAATGGCTAACAGGTGTTTTATAGAGAGAATAACTGTTTTATGTGCTTTATGAAGACTGATAAACAGCTTCGATTCGTTTGGAGCTGTGTCTGAGTCCACTAGATTATTTCAGAGGTGCACCAGCTCTGTGAGCTCCTCCAGAAACTGTACCTGGATGATGGAAGCTTTCAGCGGTGCTTCTGACTGAGCCCAGTTTTCCCTCAGGACACCATTAACAGGCGCTACGTCATAACCACACCCCCACAAGAGCAAGCTCCTGATTGGTTAACGTGGCGCGAACGTCCGCTGAAGCTCATTTTCATTTCATTTTCAAACTGAAGCGATTCGCGCGAATTGCGGCGCTAAGCACGTCAAACGCGCGGTGCCATTCGCGCGTATCGCGTTGCAGGATGCCTATTCGCGCCTTTGCATTGACTTAGCATGTAAATCACTCGCGCTTGATGCGTCTTCCGCAACTGCTGTAAGGTACAATCTTCGAAGCGATCATGAATATTAATGAAGCTGCGCCGTTTACACAATAGAGCGCTCTGGTTGGTTTGAACCAAGTCTATCTCATGAATTAATGCCGAACACCCAGAGACGTCAGAACGTTCTAGCCGGGACAGGCATCCACTCTCCACGCTGAAATATACGCAAGGATCTCATCGGCGTGACGCAGCTTCAAAAATTCGTTTCAAACCGGAAGAATTTGCTCGAAATAACGCAAAAACAACCAATTTTCACTTTTTAGTCAATTATATGTGTCCTAATAGTGTTTATAGCAGCGTGGGACACATATATGACTGTCAACAGCTCAAAAAATGTGTTTTGGTGTTTCATGGCCCTTTAATATCACCTTCATTACTGCGAAAGCAGGGCTACCTACAGTATAGCAGAATCTCCGCGATTTACAGTTCATAATAAACATGCACATCTTATAAAAAGTACTATATCAATTAAATACGCTTTAGGAAAATGTTACTTTATGTAATGGCTAATGAAATTAAAGATAATTTATTTCCCATCAACCTTCACATTTAACGTGCTTTTATAAAACACATTTTTCTATAGAGGTCTATGAAATAAAACCTTCACAAAGCTGTAGGCTTAACAATTAAAGGGCACAAAAGATGCCTTTTGAAGAGAAATCAGCCATAGCCTATTTCAGAAATCTCTGCTGTTCAATTTGTAAGTAAATTTTGCACAAAAAAAAAAACATATCAGGAAGGAGAGCATTCTGCTTTATTTATTTTCTTTCAATCAAAAGCAATCAGCCAAACACACAGGATCAGTGTAATATTACAATATTTACGATCATAAATAAAACTTATCTCTGCATCTGCCAAAAAATACACCTGAGAACAAATAATAGGTTCAAAAGTGCAAAGACTGACCGTTAGATACACCAAAGATTAGTCACGTTTTAACAACAGAGATGCAAGAGATTAGATCCAGTGGCAGGTTTATCAGGTCCAAGCAACATTTCTTGAGTGCTTAAGCCCCTGCCCTTTTTTCCTCCTGGAAAGAAAGTACCCTTTTTCCTGGTGATAATAATTATTTTTTTAATACTAATAATATATGAACAAGTTAATGTGTGTTCTATTTAAGAACAACTTGCCCTGTCAAACAATAAGAAAAACTACATATTAAAGTATATCTTGGTTTTAGTCTGCCCGCTCTAAGCGAGCCTCGAACCGGCGGTTTGGAAAGAAAAACCACATGGAAGCTGAACGCTCAAACGAGGATGTTATTTACATTGTTACTCTGTCCTGAAAGTAAGGTGTCAACTGTGGAGTAACTTCTATCAGCGCTTATGCCAACCTCTGCATCCGCGCTACACACGGACTGCATCTGAGCTATAGCTTATCAGAAATAGTTTTGGTGAAACTACATTACTCAAGATGCCATTGTCATGCTATGTGCACTTTTCAGATCATGCAGTATGTGTTGTGTTGTTCTGGGTAACAACACAAACAAATACTTTGTGACTCTATGCCAGGTGTCAGTGATAAGAAGAACTGGACTAATCTATTATTATGATAGCTTAGTCACAACTTACAACATTTTAAAAGGCTTCATAATCACAAATGTGTCATAAACCTGTAAAAACGTCAAAAAATAAACCTGTAAAGAAAGGGTTGGGCTTTTTTCTTTTTACTGAAGCATCATTAACACACCCATCTGCTTTTTATGACTAATAGCATACCTCGAAAAGTTTGAGTTTAACTGGCAATATCCTATTTGTTTCCTATTTGTATACAGTAGTGCCACCATGAAACAAAAAACAGACTAAAGGTTTGCCATTTATTTTAAGGTGTCTTACAGTCTAACTGTTCATATAACTATTGACTAATGTAAATTAATTACTTGCCATATGTTTAGTATTAGTGTGCTGGTTAGTTTTAGGATTATTTGCAAGTAATTATTTATAATTAATAGGGCTGTCAATTGATTAAAAAAATTAACTAATTAATCACACTTTTGTTTGTGATTAATCATGATTAATCGAGAAAAGACGTATTTATTACAGAAATAAAAACACAGGCATGTAAGTGCCATTTGAATTTTAAAACAATCAATGCCAATAACAAACAAAAATGATTTCCATGTTGGATTCTAAGTGAACTACAAAAAAAATCCAAAATACAGGCATTGCAAATATGGAAATTGGAAGAAAAATAATCATAATAATAAAGTATTGAATACAAACAATTGTTTTCATTGTAAAGTTGTTTTGCGAGTTGAGAACATTAATTATAAAGTAGAAACAATTTTGCTCCTTAATATTTAGCCAGTTGCAAAGACAGTCCAGTCTCTTGACATTATCAGGTGACAACAAACACACAGACAGAGAGAGAGAGAGAGCGCACAGTACAGCGCACTCCCTTCAAATCATCGCCACGCACGACTACGGCTCTTAAAGTATGGCTGTATTTCTCAAGCAAGGATTCTGATACAACAACGCAAAGCAGACGCTTTACAAAAGTAGCATGTAGGGGGAAACACGTCAAACTTAATGAAACATTTGAGGGTGCTTGGAATCAACTTAGAGAGGAATGGTCTGTCTTTGACAGCTTGCGACATCATCTGCCACTTTCACTGAGTACATTTACATGGATCCATATTATCCATATTATCCTTTATCCATATTCCTTTGCTCATTAAACACGCGCAGGGCCGGAGCAAGCTGAACTGGTGCTGTAGGCGAACGGTGATGACGCCGCCCTCAACCCGAAAGTGAAAAAGAAAGTGAGCGGTTCGCGGATGAACGTGAGGATCGGTAGGGAGGGGGTAGGTGTCGCAGATTAAAGTGAGGACAGGGGGGTTAGCTCACTATTCTGCCGCCCTTGTCGGCCACCTAGGTCGCCTCTATGGACGCGCCAGCCCTGAACACACGTCAGCCACAACAGGAAATTAAAAAAAAACTGCCTCTGCGTAAAAACTTTTTTTGTTTAATTTTGACAGCCCTAATAATTAATTGTAATTACAATAAGTACATGGATCATGTAAAACATGGACACTTTAATATAAAGTGATATCATTTTTATTTTTAAATTCAAAATCATTGTTTATGGTAAACCACACACCACACGCATTCTGTACAATAAAACAAAAATCCCATAGACCCTTTTCACAAGACATGACACGGTTAACGGTCATCATAATCTTAAATCCTTAAAAGTTTTTAACATTTACATTTTTTTAAAAAACATATGAACATTTATATGCATTTTTGCACCGTATGGTAAGTCTATACAACTGGCATTAACTGTATATATGTAGTATATGCGTATAGCATATAGCTTATGCGAGTTGTTTCTAATGCAGCGTGTATGGGGCTGAGAGTAAATTTGATGCTATTCTCTTCTCTGGCTGCGCTTACCATTCTTACACTATTTCTTTTCCTTTTTCTAAAAGTCTTGACAACACCATAATGGAGTTTTCTTTGGTCACACTTTATTTTGATGGTCCGTTTGTTGAATTTAAGTTACATTGCAACTAATTCTCATCAGATTATAAGTAGACTGTTAGGTTGGGGTTAGGATTGGGGTTAGTGTAAGTTGACATGTACTTGCAAAGTTTCTTAAAGTCAGTTAAATGTCTGTTGAATGTCAGTATCAACAGATATTAAGTACACAGTCTACTAATACTCAAATGGACCATCGTAATAAAGTGTTACCTTTTCTTTTATTTCAGCAAACAGGATTGTAAAAGAATCATTTGTTGTACTCTCCTATTCACTGCACTCTATGTTTACCCAACCATGACGCTACTGAGAAACCTGGAAATGTGAAAAGGGTCCATTGTGTATGCTATTCACATTTTCTAAACCAGAACATCCTAAAAATCAACACCTGCCACTATGGCATTTATTATCATTTGTAGAAATATGTAGAAAACAACTCACACACTAATAATGATAAAAAATGAGATATGAACTACAAATTCATTGTTTGAAAGATGGTAAAGATTATGATCCTTGGCCTAAAGTTCTTGTATGCATTCTAAAACAAGGTAAGCTTACAAGTAAATTATAACATTTACAATACAATGAAAATAATCAAACGATCACAATTTCTTGAACCAACCTACATATTCTTGAAAAGTATAGTCACGTTTTTACCCATTTTGTTGTTAAGGTGCTTTTTGTAATGCATTCAATTCCGTTTATTACCTATTAAGACAAAACATGAACATTACAGAGACATTTTCAGTATAACAATCTCATTTCAATTGTTTTTCTTAAAGAAATTACCTTCCAGTGCAACTCAGTACACACAGATTCCCAATAATCTCAGTTACGATGGTCAAATTTTCTACACACACACAAAGAACACAGTTTTGTAAACACCGTTTTCTATATTAGCTTGCTTTTATTCGTCCAAACCTGCCGCTTGAAGAACTTGTCTCATGTCTTTGATCATTTCATTTAGAGCTCTAGTCAAGCTGGTTTGACTAATTCTGAAGGCATCAGTTGCGTTCTGAACATTAACTGCAAGGTTTTTAATATCAAGCAGATCATCTAAACTTTTTACTGGTTTTGCCCTAGGACTAATCCTCATTCTGTCTAGCACTGCCAGTGACACAGGTGACTTTATAGCCAATTTCAGCTGGGATACAGGTTTGTTCGTTCTCTCTGACAGCTGTTTGAGCGATTTCTCATTCAAACCCAAAGCGTAATGACAGCCTATAAGATATGCTACGAGTATCGCCTTGTCTGTTATCAGACACATTACTTGATTAGGAACTAAGGTACAGACACTTGAGGCCAGTGCCGCGAGCCAAATGAACTTCTCCAGAAACACTTTCTTCTTTTCTAACATAGCCAGAGAGCACACAGGTAAGGACTGAACCAGAGCAAATCTCTTGTGTTCTGAAAGCTCTGACTCTAGAGTATCCACCAGATTTTCAAAGTCATACTTTCCGAAGTCAAAAGAGGAAATCAAGAACACTTTGGGATTTCCTACTTCTTTCAGATTTCTGTCGCAGTCTTCCCTGATTGTGCAAAGCAGCTGCTGCTCATCGATTTTTCTATCCACTGCTGAGCGAATGTCATTATCAATCTTGTTTCGGACAAAATAAAACCTCTTCTTCTTTTTTTGAATCTCCTTGGCCAGATACACGTCATTCTCCTTGAACCTCTCTGAGGAAATAATGATAAAAAAATCGTACGTATCAAATTTGACATCTTTGAGGTATTTGTTTGCCTTGAAATTTGGCGTGCCAATCCCTGGCAGGTCCCACAGTCTAACATTTGGCTTTGTGGGATGGGTGTACATGGTAGCTTCTTTTGTGGTTTCGGTCAGTCCAGTTGGTGCAGAGTTGTCGTCTTCATCACTCAGATCTCGAAGCGCATTAATGAAGGAAGACTTTCCTGCTCCTGCTTCCCCAGTCACCGCGATATTCAGAGTCACACTGTCAAGAATGTCCAGTTCTTCTTTAGCCTTCACAGCGGCTGCATTTGGGTCACTTTCACCCAATCTCAACAAAGCTCCAGAGAAATTCACGTCAGCAGAAGGATCTTGAGTCATTGTGCCTGGTTAAATTTAGCACTGTAAAAGACATAACATTTTATTGAGACTATAATTAGTATGGTAAATTGAGTACAGTACTAAAGTACAGTCATGTTGTTCAGCCATGGTCAACTGCAACTTGATTTTGACATGATAATAGAGTCGATATCTCCTTTTATGACCTTGTGAGATCCCCCCCAGTTATTTCTTACAATGTGACTTCATATCTTCTAAATTAGACTATTTATACCACAATCGGTTGTAAACTTCATCTTTGTTTAAATTTAACGTTTTAATCTTAAGGTAAATTACTGTTCGGCAATATGTTGTATAATAAGTATTTTTATTAGTAATATAAAAAACTGGGTGTGTAATTGACATAAATTTACAAATATTTAACACAAAGGTTTTCAAACATGTTTTTATTACGTTACAATGTGATAAGTACAATTCTTTGAAAGACTTTTCCATATTTTGGCATAGAAAATTAACACATTGTTAACAGTTCAAAATGAGTTGAACACCTGATATTTAATAAAACAACTAATTTGAACAATATTTGTTTAAACAAAATGAATCAATTATAAAATCTTCCACAAGCACATTTGAATCTATTCTTTGAACTAATGCAATATTCATTGTAATGTGTATATATATGTATGTATATATATCTGTGTGTGTGTGTGTGTGTGTGTGTGTGTGGGTGGGTAAAAACAGTCAGGCCATCAAATGAACTGTCTAATAGGGCAGTTTGTGGAAAATAAATGAATTTCCCCATTTGCCCTAGTCTGGTTATTACTGTTAGTAATATTTAAAAAAATCATGAGTTCCTTGTACAGACCATTTGTTTAGCTTCATGAGACTTTTTAATCCTCAAGAGCCAAAGATATTAATTTTGAATTCCATTATATATACTGTATATATTTTAACTTATATATATGACGAAGGCTACCAATGATTGCACTATATAACCCACCAGATACCACAGTTTTATCTAAAAATATTCTTTAATGGTCTACAGTATAAAAGAGTTCACTTGAGGGTGAGTAAATTAATTATTTGGTTGAACTATGCCAAACTTAATTAACAGAGTCATGAATGTACACGTGCTCAATAATCAACCAACTAAAGCAATCAAAAAACCAACACTTTCCTTTAAAAACATATTTTCTGGACATCTACGAGTTATTGAACACTGTCCAGCACCTCTTTTCTGATTTCCCGAGCAACATTTGCCAGTTCCTTTAATCCATTTCTCAAGAGGTAATAAGTAGTACCAAAGGACAGTCCAGCAGCAGCGGCACTGCCCACACCTGGAACGAGACTTGCTACATATTCAGCGGAGGAAAGGACAACCAGCGTACCAGATACTTGTAATCTTGTCAGTGCTTTTTCCTGGATGGCAGACGCAATCTTTGATTTAACCAGATGTCCCGCCAAGGGCTTGTTTATTTTTTCTGAAAGCCTCGCCAGTGATCCATCATCCAAGCCAAAGGCGAAGTAGCACCTTGTGAGGAAAAGAACCACCATCCCTGTATCACATGCTGCTGATAGACCAGGTAGAGGGATCACTGCTATACCAGCAGAGGCAAGGGATGCAGCCCAAATCATACCTTCAAAGATCTTGATCTTCATCTCTAAAGATGCAGCAGAGCACACCGGCCAGGCTTGTAGGAGAGCATTTCTCTTATGTACTGGAAGCTCTTCTGCTAGTGTGTTTTGAAGTTCTTCAAAATCATATTTCTCCAATTCAAAAGATGATATTAAGAATACTCTGGGGTCTCCCAGTTCCTTCAAGTGTTTCAGACAGTCCTCTCTTATTGTGCAAAGGACCCTCTGTTCATCGAATGGTTTCTTTCTTTGTTCTGCTAAAATGTCGTTGTCAATCTTGGAGCGAACAAAGTAAAAGTTTTTCTTCTGCTTTCTTATTTCTTTAGCCAACATGACATCATTCTGCATGAACCTCTCGGAGTTTAAAATAATGAAGAAGTCGTAGGTTTTAAATTTGACATCTTTGAGGTATTTATTCGCTTTGAAGTTTGGACTTCCTATTCCAGGCAGGTCCCAGATCTTCACATTTGGCATTGCAGGATGCTCATACATGTTGGGTTCCATTGTAGTTTCAGTGACTCCAGTAGGTGCTGCTCCATCATCATCATCATTTAGACCTCTTAGCGCATTTATAAAGGAGGATTTCCCTGATCCTGTCTTTCCAGTCACAGCAATGTTAAGTGAGACATTCATAAACTGGTCAAAACTTTCTTTGGCTTTTGCTGTGGCCTTTTCCAAGGTTGATTCGCCTGAGGCCTTCACTGCCTCAACAACAGCAGGGTCTTGAGTTTCCATGTTTTGAACTGTAAAAGTTACAGAAGTATTCAGAAGTATATGTTCTTAAACATCCTTAAAACTCAAAGAAAGTTGGTCGTAATTGCAGTTAATTCTATCAGTGTAATTATTTGAATAAGTTTGAGCACCACCCACACATTCAGCAATAAATATGATCTCTTAAAGATCCAGTGAAATCAAAATAATTTATCAATGTGTTAGTCTTAATGATATCTATAAGCTAGTGTGCTCCAAAACACTGTCACTTCCCCTAAATGGTTCAATGTTCCTTAACAGTTCCTGTTTAAAACAACATCAGTAATAAGTAGGGCCACACGGAATCTGCGCGCGCAGAATTCTGCAGATTTCCCGATTTTTAGCCCATCATTGATTCTGTTTATTTACTGGCGTAAATGTGTGTAAATTTATATTTATTCAGTTTTTAAATTAATTTCAGTAATAATATTGACTAATATGAAAATATTTATAAGATTTATTTAAAACACAGTCTGTAAAGTACTATTTTCTGTCTTTTAGTAGATATTTTATATGAGAGACTTGCTTTGTTTACCAAATAAAGTGGATCTAATTGGATTCACATTCTAAACATTAAATACAAGTTAAAAAGCTTTTACATTTATTTCACATATTAAGTTTTTAGTCATGATACTCCTAAATTCATTCCGCATAAATCCGCAGATTTTTAACAAAATACTCCACAGAAATAGCAAGAAATGTCCGCAGATTCCGTCTGGCCCTAGTAATAAGTAATTAAAGAAGTACAATTATAATATAAACAGGCAGCATGACAGACATTATTTATTACAGACATGTTATGGTAACTAGAAATACGCAATGGTTTGTACTGACCTTTTGCATGGACAGCTTTTAAACTTTTATTTCACAGTGTGCACCTGTGTCAGGCAGAAAAATACAGTTCATTCATGGATTACTCCACATGAAAATCTGATATATGGCCATATATGAACATACATTTTTACATTTCTCACAAACATATATGTAAATATTTGTAATTCCAATGGTTAAAAAATATATATGAGTAATCTGCTTTTTGCAATATTTGGAAATAAGTTGCATATTAGACATACATTTTATATATGAGGAATTCAAACATAACCTTGTATGCCACATTAAATATACAATAAATAATTAAATTAAATAATCCACTTCATCAGTACCAAATCAAATCATTCATTAATTCATTCGTTTTCCTTTGACTTGGTCCCTGATTTATTTAATTAAACTGTAGATTATTGTTGAGTGATAAGAGACAGGATGTGTTAAATTCTTTAAACCGACAGGAGTTATAGAAGGAACTATAGCCTACTTACATTTATTTTAGTTCCAAACTAGAGAACGGAGACTCTCTTCCCTTCGGTGACGGTAAGGTTTAACGTTAGACAGACAAAAAATATTATGGCACCAAAAGAACCTCCCTCTTTCTGTCACGCTTGCAGGTCACGTGTACAGACCCACGTAAGGGAAACGAAACTACTGAATTGCAGGGAAACGAAACTACATTGCACCATTGATTGTATGCTATTTAAACGTCTTTAATTAAACCAAACCGATAAAATAAACATTATAATGAAATACGTGCTCGCTTTTCGTCTTATCAAAAAACTCATAACGTTATCTACAACTATTTTGCGAGGTCTGTTGGTTAAATATCCACTCGCGGTGAACATTTTATAACCTTTTCGAACGACATAATATCAAACAGCGATAGGGAAATAGGTCTACAGTAGGCTATTTGTTTCTCTTAGAAACCTGAGGTAAATCGACCAATAAAACTGCAATAAAGGAGGCGCATCATCTCTATTATTGGTGATGTAAATGTTATAGTGTTACATAGTAAAATTTAAAACATTTCTTGAAGTTCTAGGCTAATTGTTCTTTGGTTCATACAATAAGGATTTCCCTTTTATTTAACTCACGTTCTTGCGAATTTTTAATTAAGAATACAATCTATTCAGAAGCACTTTAAAATTGCAGGAAGCACTTTAAAATTGCAGCAATATGTGTGTGTGTGTGCGTGAGAGAGAGAGAAATTGTTCTACATTAGGATTTAAATGTTATATTTTTAAATATTAATTACAGGGAGAAAAGTAGGGTTGCGTATACGGCAAAGATTTGTCCAGTTGTCTGTTTTTTTTTAATGTTTAATTTTTAAGGTTTTATTTAATGTTTGAAAAGTAAAAGGTCATCTTCATTAATCAACTAATAGCTAATAACACTTGTATCAGCAGACTACTAAGTAAAACAAATTACAAAAATATCAAGATAAACAAAATTAAGAAATTCAAATTCTTTAAATTATAATATGTTGTGTTTTTATTTTGTCTTTTGTATCTTTTATTATTAGCAGTGGTGGAAAGAGTACTGAAAAATCATACTTAAGTAAAAGTACCACTACTTGCCTAAAAATGTAGTGTGAGTAGAGCAAAAGTATCTGTTGTAAATATTACTCAGAGTATGAGTAAAAAGTAGACCTTTCAAAAGTACTCAAGAGTAGTCAATATTCCGCTGTAAAAAGATGATGCATTTACATGTAATTTGTGGATGTGTGTAAAAGTAACATTCTGTAATGCATTTAGTTACTGTAGTTATTTTAGCATTTAGTGCATTTAGTAAAGGATTTAGGTGGTGTTAGGAAATCTAACATCGAGCCAACATCTTAAACCAATGTCATATTGACGTCAAATCCTCAAATATTGGCGTAAAAAAAAACGTCTGATAGACATCATAGTAGTAATGTCCACACATCAAGCTGTAACATCATTAGACGTTGATGTTTGGTTGATTTTAGGTTGGACATTGATGTCGGCCTAATGTTGGGTTCTGATGTCAACCCGATTTTCATTTCCAACCAAAAAGTTGGGGTACAACGTCAGTCTGACATCATGTGCCTGCTGGGTGTTACATCTAAACAGTGTCTGGGTCAATACGTGTAAAGGTTTTGGACATCGTCTTAGACACTTTTAATGCTCGTATTTGCTGCAATTATAAATCACCCATGTTTTGAGGTAGTTCATTATGATGCAATTTACCTATGTGCGATTTGATTGGACATGAATCACAAGACAACTAAGCCAATCCCCATAGGCAGGAAAAATAAAAGTAGTGACTGCAGTTTTAAGGAAAGTAATGGAGTAAAAGTACCGATACACCAATACAAATGTACTCAAGGGAAAGTAAAAGTACACATTATTAAAACTACTTGGTAAATTACATTTTCTGAGAAAAAAGTAATTTGAGTATTTGTAATTCGTTACTTTACACCACTGATCATAGTACAGAAAAAATATTTAGCAAAGTATAAATTAAGTATAAATGCCTCAGACACAAACATTTCTTTCACAGTGAATGTCATATAAAGCGACAGAGGACAAAACAATAACTGGACCAATAATACTGCAGTGGAGAATGCAAAAAAAAAAAAAAATCCCAAAGATCCCAGAAACAAAATATCTCTTTTTTTATTTAAGCTTTATAAACTAAACCACTCTATTGTGGTTTAGTTTTTATGCTTTTCTTTTTATGGCTGGTATTCATAAGTGCATTTAAAGTCAACTTAACTTTGTGCATGAAACCAAAATTATAAGTAACCACAGCTGTTTTCATTTTGTCTTTGTTTTATATTAATAGACACCAGTCACTCCTGCAGCTTTCAACACTTCTCTGGCTGTTTCAGCGAGATCCTGAACTCCTGTTTGCAGAAGGTTCAGTGTTGTAGAGTAAGACATTTGTGCTGCTTTTTGACTCCCTACAACAGGAACCATGCTCCATGCAAACTTAACAGCTGCCTCCTT
>CAIGQQ010037975.1:1617292-1640955 GCA_903798035.1 Danio albolineatus | reverse complement strand
CCTACAACAGGAACCATGCTCCATGCAAACTTAACAGCTGCCTCCTTGCTGGTCAGTGCAGACAGCTCGTTATTGGTGAGTTTCTTTCGCCCAATAGCGACCACTAGAGGTGAACTTCTTATAGCTTTCAGAGATGGGTTGTTGACCCTCACAGACAGCTTATCTATTGATTCATCATCCAGACCAAACGCATAGTAACACCTGGTGAAGAAACCCAGCAAAATGGCAGCATCACAAGCCATGGAAAGACCAGGCACTGGAACCACAGACACAGAGCCAGAAGCAATGGCTGCCAACCAGGTTTGCCTCATAAATATTTTGATTTTCTCCTCCAGAATCTTCGAGGAGTATATTGGTAGTGACAAAGTCAAAGCATCTTTCTTGTGAACAGGCAGCTGCTTCTCCAATGTGTCGACAAATGTCTGAAAATCATATTTGTGCAGTTCAAAGGAACATATTAGGAAAACAAGCGGGTCATCCATATCCATCAGATTCCTGTGACAGTCCTCACGAATGTGTGAGAGCACTTTCTGCTCATCAAAGTCTTTCTTATGAGATTCAGCATGAACGTCATTGTCGATCTTCGAGCGGAGGAAATAAAACAACTTCTTCCTCTCTTTAATCGCTTTAGCCAGCATGATGTCGTTTTCCCTGAATCTTTCTGAGGATATGATGATAAAGAAGTCGAAGGTCTCAAGTTTCACCTCTTTTAGGTATTTCTTGGCTTTAAATTTAGGGCTTCCAGTCCCTGGCAGATCCCACAATTTAACATTGGGCATTGTAGGATGCCTGTACATCGTTGATACCATCGTCGTCTCAGTCACTCCAGTAGGAGCAGCATTTTCATCATCGGATGTAAGACCTCTTATTGCGTTGATGAAGCTGGATTTTCCTGCTCCAGTTGACCCTGTAACAGCAACATGAAGCGTGACGTTGCCCAGTTGCTTGTGTTGCTCATTCACACATTCCGGTTCATTAATATATTCAGCAGAACTATTGAGATGAACATCAGGCATTTCATATATATGCTCAGCTTGTACAGTGCTGGCTGATTTTAAACTCACATTTTCTTTAGTAGTACTGTGAGAATGTGTATCTTGTGGTTTGCTGGCACCTGGACAAAATTCCTGCTTCTGCATCTTCATTAATTCATCATTTTTCTCTTTAAGCTTCATTTTGTTCATCGGTTCACTGGAGTTAGATTGAGTCTGTTCTTCTGTCAAAACATCTTTATCCAAAGTAGTATCATACAGGTGTTGTAAATAACCCGTTTCAACACCTTCAGGGTTTGTTTTGAGGATCTCTGTTGCTTTTTCACTCTTTTGCCTTCTCAATGTATTTTTATCATCATTTGTTTTTTGACTCGGAATATTAATTTCTCTTTCTTCCTCGTTTTCAGCATCCTTGTGTTTATGTTTTGTGTTCACATCACATGAATCTCCAGCTTTGGTTTGTTTATGAGCCGTGTGTATCATGTCAACATTAGATTTTTGCTTTTGCATCTTCATTAATTCATCGTTTTTCTTTATGAGTTTCATTTTGTTAATTGGATCACTGGAGTAATATTTAGTCGGTTCTTCTGTCAAAACGTCTTTTTCCATAATAGCAACAAGCTGGTCTGGTATTAGGCCCGTTTCAACACATTCAGGGTTTGTTTCACAAAACTCTGTCGCTTTTTCAAACTCTTGTTTAATCAATTTATTTTCTTCCTCAATTTTCAGCTGAACAGGAATATCTTGTTTTCTTTCTTCCTCCATTTTAACATCCCGATGTTCTGTTTTCTTGGTTTCCTTATTTTGCTCCACATGACATTTTTCCTTGTGTATCATGTCAACATTTGACATTTCAGCATATTCTGATTGATCCGTTTCATTTGTCACATTTATCATTTCCTTTTCTGCTTGCTTTTCTTTATTGTCCTCCTTTACTTCTCTCAGTCTCTCTCTTTTCTTCAGATCATTAAGCTTTGATTCAACAATGTCCAGTACTAAACTACTCAGTTTGAATTTTTCTAGTGGAGTTTCTGTCATTTCTTGCATGATTAACTGGACAATTTCTAAAGCCTCCTGTTTTAGTTCTGAGTTTCTCTGTTTCTCTCTCAACACATTGTCTTCGTGAAAGGATTCACTTTGTTCTTTAGCTACTGCTATCTGACCAGGATTTGTATCGAGTTTGAGGAGAGGGTCGAGCAAGGCATCAACTTCATCTGACATGATGATTAGTCTGAAAAAGCAAAAAACAAAGCAATTTTATTAATGTCACCAAACAATCAGGATTTTTCGAACTCTCTTATTTTTTCAGGTCTTTACTATTATTTGGGGTGTTCACAGTTTAAAGATGACAATATTTTAGTGAAAACACATTTATAAAGTCATAGCAAATGAAGTTATTTTCCTATACAAATATCTTAAAATTTTCATGCCCATAATAAAAACATTTTGGTTTCTTACAATTTTTTCAGCGATCAAAATAAAAAGCCCTTTATTTCTTAATGTACTTTTTTTCCCCTTTAAATAACTTTAAAGAACTACTTGTGTACTTGAGCCAATGTCAGTAATTAACCCTTTTTTTTTCTTATGAGTAAAGAAGTTCTGTTTTCTGAGGCATGTAACTAAATCATTCGATCATTTATTTTATTTTCGGCTTAGTCCCTCTTTTAATCAGGGGCGGAATGAACCGCCAACTTATCCAGTATATGTTTTTCTCCCTTCCGACTGCAACAAAGCACTGGGAAACATCCATCCACTTTTACATTCACTCCGGTTAATCAATTCACCTACAGCACACATCTTTGCACTGTGGGGGAAACCGGAGCACCCCGAGCAAACCCACATCAACACAGAGAGAACATGTAAACTCCACACAGAAATGCCAACTGTAATAAACTAATAGTAAAACGGCTCTCTACACTAGAGGTCGCTATCTAATCTCTTTTAAGAGTGCTACTCACAGCACTCATATACAAAACATAATCATAAATCATTTAAATTCTGACATAATAACATATATACACCTTTTTCGTAATTATTAACAATGATTCAATGTAATCGTACATAAATTTAAGTGACATTTAAAAACGCACTCATTCATTTTTAATGATGCAATGACACCTAGCGGCAAAGGGATCAAGAGAGTGACACAAATTCACTTGCGAGAAGTTATTTTACAACTCTGTTCACAACATGCGTGAAAACACTTTTATTTAAGGCTCGAGTACATTTATTCAATGTTATTTTTTAGGCTATTTTTCGTTTTCATGCGTAAATCATAGTACAATACAAACAGCATACAACAAACATCAATCATGGTTTCATGTACACTAATAACGTAAGTAGCCTACATTGCTGTGTTTATATTTCCTCAACGTCGCGTAATTTAATATTATATGTGATTAAAAAACTAACAAAAATGTTTTTTTCCCTCTTTTTGCATGACTAATAAAAAAGCTCACCTTGTCTGTGCACAGATGTTTGTGATATCGGTGCGTCTGATTGTGAGATAAAGAGGATTTGTGAGCAGAAGATAACTAAAAGTACAAAAGTACAACTAAAAGTAGGTGTGCTATAGGGTGTGGCTTGGACCTTTCCTGAAATGGATAGTTCAAAAGAAAATCCCCTCATGAATTATTATTCCTCATGTTTTAGTTTTAAACCTTTATGAGTTTATTTTCCTTTGTTGAACACAAACTAAGAATATATTGAAAAAAATATATATACTTGTTGCTGGGACCTACCATATACTTTCCATAATAATAACAAAAATACTTTGGAAATCAGTGGGTCCCAACAACCAGCATTTTGCCATCCTTTTGTGAAGATCTAAAGAAGAATGATGAAAGAAATTAAATTTTTCATTCACAAAAAAATGTTAGTTTACTTACTGTTCAGACACCCTCAGCTGATTTGAAACCTTTGTTCATTCATTTTCTTTTCGGCTTAGTCCCTTTATTAATCTGGGGTCGCCTCAGCGGAAAGAACCACCAACCCATCCAGCATATGTTCTACGCAGCGGATGCCCTTCCTGTTGCAACCTATCTCTGGGAAACATCCATAAACACTCATTCACACTCATACACTATAGACAACTTCGCCTACCCAGTTCACCTATACCACATGTCTTTGGACTTGTGGGAGAAACCGGAGCACCTGGAGGAAATCCACGCAACCACGGGGAGAACATGCAAACTCCACACAGAAATGCCAACTGACCCAGCCGGGGCTCGAACCAGCAACCTTCTTGCTGTTAGGTGAACATGCTACCTTCTACACCACCGTGGCGCCCATTTAAAACCACTATGAGTCAAATAAAGACCTTTATGAGTCAAACAAAAAAAGAAGATATTTTGAATAAAGCTGAAACCCTGTAACTATTGAGATATATCTTATGAAAAACAATTATATGGAAATCACTAGTTACAGATTTCCTATAGCTTTCCAGCTTAGTCTCTGATTATCAGGGGTAGCCAGAGTGGAATGAACTGCCAACTATTCCAGCATATGTTTTATTCAGCAGATGGCCTTCCAGCCACATCCCAGTACTGGGAAACACCCACACACTCTCACATACACACACACACACACACACACACACACACACACACACACACACACATATACTACGGACAGTTTAGTTCATCCAATTCACTGGACTGTGGGGGAACCAGAGCACCCGGAGGGAACCCACGCAAACACAGGGAGAACATGCAAACTCCACACAGAAGTGCCAACTGGCCCTGTTGGGACTGGAGCCAGTGACATTCTTGCTGTGAGGCGACAGTGCTCATATGCCATAAACAATATCTACAATTTCTAACCAAAACACATAGGAATTTCAGGCATGCACATGAATGCTGTTTAGCAGGAAGCATTTACTGAAAGCTGTACCTTTGACGCTTGATGTAGAAAAAATGGCATAAAAGATAATATTTTCACATTCTGGCAAAAGACATTAATCAAATGAGCTTATCTGTCATTCATGCATGTTTTATATAGGCATTAACAGTGCACATCTTTTGTATGTATATATATATATATATATATATACATACAAAAATAATTGTGCTTGATTGTGCTCAAAGGTAAATTCTGCTGACAGTTCAGCTCTGAATGAGGAATAAAATGCATTTTAAGATATACTGTATCCACATGGGGTTTGCAATTTTGGTGTTTAAACCCGAATACAATATCCTTACTGCAAAGGACATCCATGCAAAAATATTAAATAAAAATAAAAGATTATTATGAATAGGTCTAAAATAGTACTGTAATTTTTAACTTTTAATAATCGTTTTTTATATTTATAAATGCATTTAATTTATTTTTAAGCTAGTTTTAATTTTAATCTACTTTAAATTTGTTTTAATTAGTCATTCATTCGTTTTGTTTTCAGCTTAGTCCCTTTATTAATCTGGGGTCACCACAGCGTGATGAACTGCCAACTTATCCAACATATGTTTTATACAGCGGATGCCCTTTCAGCTGCAACCCATCACTAGGAAACATCCATACACACTCATTCACACACATACACTACGGACAATTTAGCCTACCCAATTCACCTGTACCATGTCTTTTGTGGGGGAAACCGGACCAAGCGAAGGAAACCCACACGAACACGGGGAGAACATGCAAACTCCACGCAGCAATGCTAACTGATCCAGCCAACTGAACTCAAACCAGCGACCTTCTTGCTGTGAGGTGACCGTGCTACCCACTGCGCCACCGTGAACACCTATTTTAATTACAATTTTATTTGATTGTATGTTGTGTTAATGTAAAATGTGTTGCAGCAGTATTCAAATAGAAATAGCTGACCTAGTATGAAACTCTAAATCAATAAACATAATGTGGAGTTATTTAACATAATGAGGAGTTAATCAATTATTTAAGTGCAGTGGTGCTATACAGGTTTTAGATTTTTATCATAAACCGCCTAAATAGGATAAAATGATGTGAATATTTTTTAAAAACATATTCTTCTTATGGTTTTCCATTGCGGACATAACAAGATAGCATGTGCAGATGTAACAGCATTCATTTCTTTCTTTTTTTTACCAGTTCATATACTGCCAAAATATACAATGGATGGATTTTTGTTTTGTTTAACAAAGTATATACATAAGTATAATAGATTATATAATAATAATTAAAATATTAACTCACAGTAGTTATTTAAGGAGCAAATGTATTTTGTTTCATGTTTGTTTTTTACTCTCTGGTGCGATGACTCTCTTGTCAGCATTTATTCAATGAAGATTTTTCTGAATGCACTGCTCAACATAATTTCTATGGATAAAGGGAGTTTATAAATTAAAGTCTTTTATAAATTAAATCCAATAAAAAGATTAGAACATGTAAAGCGCTATTAGGGCTTGTTATACAATGCGTTTAATTAAGTTACTCATGTATGATTTCATTTTATTATACTTTTTGTCCCTTTCTGGGGTCCCATATGTTTTTTTATTTTGAGTTTGCAACTGATCTAGAAAAGAAAATAACAAATGCAACTGAGCTTATACAAGATTCAACAAGTTTTGTTCATGGCCCCTATAGGCTTTGAAATAACCAATGCATTTGTTACATTTGTCATTTATTTGGGAAGAGTGGTCTTAAATTATTTATGTTTAGATGTATCTGTATATTTAGATGTGTGGTTTTATATAAGGTGGTTTGAAAAGTAGCAAAAGTGTTAAGAATGAAGCATTCAAATTCACTAAATGACACAGTAAAAGGGAAAGAAATTTAGCGCATTAAACAACTAGTAGTTTATTTCAAGAGACAGTTGAAATAAGTTTATAGTTCATACATATGGTTTAATGTAAATAAAAATGAAATAAACTGATAAAATCATAGAGAATCTAGTCTGAAACTGATATTTACACAACAGTATTTTGTTTAATTAAAATTAAAAAGACATTGATAATAAGCTTTTACAAAAATGAAAAAACATTGTCTGCTACATAGGCATTTTTCAGTATTTTCTGTTAAATGTCATATAAGATCAGGGCCTAAATTACAGAAACATCATAGCATTTGAGATATATATAAATAAAATCACTAAACCCACGCACACACATTCTTGTGGGGTCACCACAATGGAATGAACTACCAATTTCTCTGGCACTTTTTATTGACAGTTGTCCTTCCTGCCATCATCATTAATTTATTCATTCATTCATTCATTTTCCTTCAGCTTAGTCCTTGATTTAGTAGGGGTCGCAACAGTGAAATGAACTGCCAACTACTCTGGCATTCTCAGTACTGGGAAACACCCATACACTCTCTCATTCACTGTGCCATTCATTAGTTTATCTCCCCCAAAAGTGTAAATAATGAGAGTCCTAGACATCACTGACACAATTACACAAATCTGTTAATCGCTTTCTAGTTTGATCAACAGAGGAAGGTTGGGGCATGCTAGCAGGCTGAGCCAGAGGGTGTTTATAGGATCAGAACTGATGTTACAAGGTGAACTGGTGTTACAAGAGAAATTCTTCTTTTTTTTTTTATTAGGCTTTTTCCTTTATTAGGCAAGTTGTGAGACCTCAAGAACATTCCTGGTGTCATCTGCCATCTCCTTGAGTCCTACATTCAACAAGTAGTGCACAGAGGTGAGAGCCGTGGCTCCTGCAGGCAATGCTCCTCCCGGGAACAGGGCCATTATGGTTCCCAGAGTCTTGGCCATAGCAATGACTGGATTAGAAATCATGTCCATCAGAATACGGTCAGTGACTCCATCTTTGAAGCGTGACGTCTTGGCTTCTTTCAGGACCTCCACTGGTTTGTTCACCCGTTCTGACAGCACCTCTAGTGCCTGATTTGATAGGCCGAATGCCATGAAGACTTGGTTAAAAAACTTCTTCATTATACCATAATCAATGGCCAGTGACACTCCCGGGATTGGAGGAAACGCACCAACTCCGGCCCCAACAGCATTCAGCCAAATGAGTTTCTTGAAGTAGGTTATCTTCTTTGTGAGGGTCTCGAGGGAATAAACGGGCAAAGACTGAATGAGAGCAAACCTCTTGTTTTTGGGAAGTTCCTCCTCAAGGGTGTTGACCAGCTTCTGAAAGTCGTAACGCTCCAAATGAAATGAAGATATTAGGAATATATTGGAAGCATTCACTTTCTGAAGGTTCACCTTACAGTCCTCTCGGATTTTATCAAGCAACATGCTCTCATCGAAGTTTCTTTTGTGGGATTCAGCGCGAACGTCATTGTCAATTTTGGTGCGAATGAAATAAAACAGCTTGTTGCTCTTCTTGATGGCTTTGGCCAGCTCAATGTCGTTCTCCCGAAACCTTTCTGAGGTCACTATGAGAAAAAAGTCGTACGTGTGGAAATTGACATCTTTTAGGTATTTCTTAGCTCTGAATTTTGGACTTCCGATTCCAGGCAGGTCCCAGATCTTCACGTTTGGCATGAAGGGATGCTCATACATGTTTGGCTTCATGGTGGTCTCGGTTGTTCCTGTGGAGGCCGCTCCCTCATCATCGTCACGAAGGCCTCGCAGGGCATTGACAAACGAAGACTTTCCTGCTCCTGTCGTGCCAGTTATAGCCATGTTGAGCGTAACATTCTCCAACTCTGTCAGTTTATCTTTTAGCTTCTTGGTTTTTTCTTTAGGCTTAGCGTCAATTATTTCTTGTATATCTTCACTGATGGAGTCTGAATCTTCTGTGGCATTCGACATCGTGTTTATGAGCTCACTAGAATCTACATACAGATTTTCATTTTTATTCTTCTCCTCAGGCTTTTTGTCTTTAAGGTCTTTTTCAGTGAGCTTCTCATTATGATCACTTTGTGCATGTTTCTCAGGTATCTGCAGTTTTGGCAGCAACTTTCTTGGACTGATTGTTGAACGTCTGGTAAATGGTGAAGGATCACTTTTGTCTTTAGTCTCTTCTTGAATGAATGTTTGTGAGGATTTTAGAAAGGTAGTTTCTTTACTGTCTTTGTCGCTGAATGTCTGTGATGTGTATGATGATCCAGAAGACTGGCTGGAGCCAGCGTCATCATTAGAGGTATTTACCAACCCTGACATGGCAGTTCTATACAGAGTAATAATGAATTTTCATTAATTTCAATGACGCATGTTATACAATTTAATGTATATGTTCTATAAGAATAATAATAATAATAATAATTATTATAATAATACAGCAAATGTAGAATAACTGTTAAAAAAAAGGTTTAGCCAACCTCTTTAGTTCCAGAATTTTTTCCTCAGCTTCAGGAAGCTTCAAAACAGTCCACTGCAACATGTGAGACTGAAAAAGTGCAAACACAAACATGTCACTCATATGATCACTTCATAAGTAATATGAACAGCATAACACGACATGTTTCATTCATTCTTTTTCTCCATAAAAACAACAAAAAGATAAAAGATAAATACATGAATATAATAAATATACTATTCATTCATTATTAATGATTTTTTGGTTACACTTTACAATAATTATTCATTAGTTCATGTTAACATATTTACTAACATGAAGTAAGTATGGCGCCACGGTGGCGTAGTGAGTAGCACGTTCGCCTTACAGCAAGAAGGTCGCTGGTTCGAGCCCCGGCTGGGTCAGTTGGCATTTCTGTGTGGAGTTTGCATGTTCTCCCCGTGGTTGCGTGGGTTTCCTCCGGGTGCTCCGGTTTCCCCCACAAGTCCAAAGGCATTTGGTACAGGTGAATTGGGTAGGCTAAATTGTCCGTAGTGTAATAGTGGAAATGTGTGTGTATGGATGTTTCCCAGAGATGGGTTGCGGCTGGAAGGGCATCCGCTGCGTAAAAAATATGCTGGATAAGTTGGCGGTTGATTCCGCTGTGGCGACCCCGGATTAATAAAGGGACTAAGCCGACAAGAAAATGAATGAATGAATGAATGAATGAAGTAAGTATGAACAACACTTACGTACAGCATTTCTTAATCATCATCAACATTTTGTCACCTTGGAATTAAGGTTTTATCTGCATTCTGAATGATTTTGAGATACTGAGCTTCAAAGTTTTTGCATTCCATAGCAAACAGTACGTGTGTAACATTAGTTTTTTAAATTAAAAAGTCTTAAAATGTAAACAACTTATAAAAAACCATCCCATAATGTAAATAAGATACTCAAATATAGATAACTCAAGATAACTCAATTTTGACAAAAATGTCAGATAAAACCTTATGATTCTAAGGTGACGACTTACTAATGCATTATTATTATATAAATTTGTGCTTGTTAACATGCGTTGTGAGTTACAACGAATAACTGTATTTTCATTAAGTAGTGTTAACTAGCCTGAATAAATATAATAAATGTTTTGTTTATTGTTTTTGTTCATGTTTGTAAATACATTAACTAACATACTGTTACAAACAGTATAAAACTAACATACTAATACAAACTTACTGTAAAGTGTTACTGATTATCTTTATTTTATTATTTATGGCCACACTTTATTTTGATGGTCCGTTTGTTGAATTTAAGTTACATCGCAACTAATTATCATTAGATTATAAGTAGACTGTTAGGTTATTAGGGTTGGGGTTAGGGGTAGAGTTATAGTGTAAGTTGACATGTACTTGCAAAGTTTCTTATAGTCAGTTAAATGTCTGTTAAATGTCAGTATCAACAGATATTAAATAGGCAGTCTATTATAGTAAAATGGACCATCTTTATCAACTCAGTGTGTTTACTGTGCATCTATAAGATTATTTCCAAAACATACAGCACAGTTCTTACAACATCACAGCCCATATTTTAAAAAAATATAAAAAAAAAAAAACATTTAAAAGTCATAATCATCTTTATGTAAGTGAAAAATTAATAATATATCATGCAATGCAATCCAGTCTTACCTTAGTAAGTGCAAAAGTGTCATTGCGGAAGCAAATGTGCAGTATGAGATGCTTTGATTGCAGAACATAAGTTTCATAGACTTCAAGGTGTGTCTTTTATCAAAAACTTCCTCTTCACAGAAAATGCCTAACATTCCTGGAGGGTTTTTTCGGTCGACTCTTCATTTTAACTACACCATTAATAGATTTGAATTGACATGTTAAAGAGAGATTAGGAAGACGATCAAAAACAACTCTTCTTTGTATTTTACATTAACATGTGGCGTAGTGAGTAGCACGTTCGTCTCACAGCAAGAAGGTCACTGGTTCGAGCCTTGGCTGGGTCAGTTGGCATTTCTGTGTGGAGTTTGCATGTTCTCCCCGTGGTTGCGTGGGTGCTCAGGTTTCCCCCACAAGTCCAAGGACATGTCGGACAGGTGAATTGGGTAGGCTAAATTGTCCGTAGTGTATGAGTGTGTATGGATGTTTCCCAGAGATGGGTTGCAGCTGGAAGGGCATCCGCTGTGTAAAACATATGCTGGATAAGTTGGCAGTTCATTCCGCTGTTGCGACCCCAGATTAATAAAGGGACTAAGCCGAAAAGAAAATAAATGAATGAATGAATGAATCACATCTCTCCCTTACAGAAGCCACACACACACACACACACACACACACACACACACACACACACACACACACACACACACACACACACACACACACAAAGTCTCACATACTCTAAATTAAATGCATACAAAACTATCATACTTTATTAGAGATGTATTTTGAGTTGTATTTTGAAGCTTTAACATATATTGAAAACAGAGGCAGAAACTAATATCAACCTCTGCATAATCAGTTGAGTTTTATGAAGTTTATTGTGTCCTTTCACACAAGAGAAATCACAGTAAGAGCTGTGATATGATGCAATGCCTAAATGTGCATTAAATCCATACACTCTCCTGTCTACATGTGTGTTCCCTCATTACAAACAATTTCACAATATACATGTTAATCTCTTAGCCTCTCTAGTTTTTATTTTAAAAAAGAGTGTCAAATACAAAGTAAATATAATGTAAGCTTGGATAAACTTTAAAATAAGGTAGAAAAAAAATATTGCTGTAAACGTACTTGGAAAGGTTGAAGCCAATCAAATGCAGCCTGGGGCATGCAAATGAATGAACCCATGTGCACCATAACAGTCTGTGTATTGTTCTAACTGGCCTTTTTTTAACCAGGATTTTAAAGGATTTACATGAGAATGAGGAAACAATGGTGTTCAGGGCTCATGGTGTGCCATTTTCATGTACTTAACTCTTATTATTCAGCTATGAACATACATATTTTCATTATATAGTACATTTAATATATTTAGTTATAAATCGACAGCTCTGTAGTAAAAGGGGATTTTAAAACAGATAGATACAGCCCTTGATGCTTTGATGGTCAACAACAGCAATGCTGTATTTAGGTGCATGGTACATCAGTGGTCACTCCGATGATGCCTCTTGTGTGGGCTCTGCCAGAACCTCAATTTTGCCTCAACTCTGGCCGTTTCTGTGGTTTGCATTCGAGGGTTGAGCATGGTAGTACAAAGTTCTCCCTTTCAGACTCTCCCTGTCTGCACAAGTCTTTACGAAGGTTGTGAAGATTGCTCTACTGCCACTCCAGCAGGAAGGCATCCGCATTCTCAATTACCTCGATGATTGGCTAATCATAGCCCAATCTCGGGTCAGTTTGTAATGGTCAGGGATTCGGTGCTCATGCTCCTGAGCCGATTTGTGTTACAGGTCAACTGGGAAAAGAGCAAGCTCTCCCCTGTGCACAGCATGTCTTTTCTTGGTGTGTAGCTGGACTCTCTGGAGAATGTGCCTCATCAATGTTGACCTGTCTGGAGCAATTCAGCAAGAAAACAGCAGAAAAACAGGGCTGACAGCACGGTATCAGTAGCGTACATCAACTTCCAGGACGGTGTCCACTTCCGCTGCATGTCTCAGCTCTCTCACCATCTGCTCATCTTTAGCCACACGCAGTTCAAATCATTGCGTGCCATTCATATCTCGGTTGAGATCAATAGTGCAGTCGATGCTCTCTCACGGCAGCTCACATTCCTGGGAGAATGGTGGCTCCACTCGAATGCAGTCCAGCTGATATGGGAATATTTCGGTGAGGGCCAGGTCAACCTGTTTGCCTCAGCTGAGACCACTCATTGTGCAAGATCAGGAAGGATGAGGAGCAGGTCTTGATTGTTGCGCTTCATTGGCCCAACCGGATCTGGTTCACAGAACTCACACTCCTCGCGACAGCCCCTCCCTGGCAGATTCCTCTGTGGAAGGACATTTCTCAGGGACGGGGAACAATCTGGCACCCATGTTCTGCTCTCTGGAACCTCCACGTGTGGTCTATAAATGCAAAGCTGAAGACTTAGGTCCCGTTTACACTAGTGCGTTTTAGTTTTAAAACGGCATTTTAGCATGAAAACAATTCGCGTCCACACTAGCATTTCATCCAGCGTCTTTCAACAGATCTCCCTCCACACTACTCCACTAGAAACATATATCACGTGACCATTCGCGCACTCTGGGCATGCGCAGTCAAGTATAAACAGGAAGCATGTGTCTCGCTCGGCATTTAGTTATTGTTAGTCAACAAACGCTGGTTGAACGATGAACGCGATGGCAAAGAAAGCAAGAGAGGTCTTTTTGTGGACAGACGACGAGGTCGAGTTGTTACTTAAAGTAACAAATGAATATAACACACCCATGGCTATCGAAAATACAGTGTTTACAGTGAAGGCTGGTCTGCTGTCTTCCAGTGGCGTTATAGTCATGTGCGTTTGACAAATAAGGGAAGGATACGCAATGATCCAAAAGCCCCAATCATGTAGCGGATCTCAGCAGCCATGCCTCCATTTTCAAATGTCTCCGTTTTTCCACATCCACACTGAGACGGAGCAGCAGCGTTTTAGAATGAAAACGGCCTCTCCAGCATTTCCAAAACGCTCCGTTTTCGCGGCTCAAAAACTCCGGCGTAGTGTGGACGGTTGGCGTAACCGTAGCAAAACTTATGCGTTTTAAAACAAAAATGCATTAGTGTAAACGGGGCCTTAGGTGACCTGCTAGCTTTGGCTACGAGGCAGGCCAACGCCCTGAAGTGGAGTCTATTCGTTAAGTGGTGTACTTCTCACAGAGATGTTCCCTGAACTTGCCTGAACAGTGTTGTACTTTCCCTCCTTTAGGTTAAGCTGGAGCGTGGGCTGCCATTCTCCACACTGAGGGTTTACAATGTGGCCATTTCCGCTCATCATGAGTTGGTGAATAGCCGGACAGTAGGAAAGCATGACCTTGTCATCCAAGGTTCCTACCACTCCCTTCAAGGACTAGGTAGTGAACATGCAAGCCCTGCAAGATTCTATAAACTCCAAGTGGAGCTGGTTTCCTACCAGGTGCTGGGTAACACTAGTCGTTCGGGAAAAAACTAAGCTCAAAAATGCTTACAAGTGCCAGTGCCCTTTTCAGGCAAGCCCATATGCATTACTAGACCACAGTGTGTCCCTATACCCAGGCGGAACTGTGTCTTGCCGACCAAGCTAACTGTCCTTCCATATGTCATGCTCCCTCTATGTAGGGCAAGCCCATATGTGTTTTTTGTCACAGGTCTCTCCATCAGGGTAGCAGTGACCTCCGTAGCATCCTTCCCCTTCGGGACCAACATGCTTTTTCCAATGGACTGTCATATTCAAGGTAAGCCCTGGCGTAGCCCAAGCCTAGTTGCTAGGCATGAGTGGTGAGCATGACTTCCCAAACTTTTTTTTCCTATCAAGGTAACTAGGGCCAGGGACGTTGGATGGTTATGCTTTCGGTGTTGTTTGGTGTTCATGCTACCCGCCTGACATTCGGCCCCCCAAAGTGCATGACGGGTTCAGCTCCTGTGGCGCTTAGGATATATTTCTCTAGTCGATCAACTCAACATAAACTTGTAGTGATCAGTCTTGGTTACATAAGTAACCCTTGTTCCATAAAAGGAGAAAACGGAGATGTTTATGTCCTCCTGCCACAGGAATTGAATCCACCATTGCATAATGGTGGCAGGATCAGCTCTAGAGCGAGTGGTCTAATGAACTCCTCTAGTCTAATGAGCTGCACTCACCAATCTCATATGCATTCTATTGGCCTGTTTTTATACAAATCAGAGTGATTGGTGCATCTAAGCAAATCCCCTAGTCAATCAACTCGACATAAATGTCTCTGTACCCTCCTTCAGGGAATGAGGTTTGCATACCTAACCAAGACATTATGCCTGCATGATTACATTTGGAGACCACACCATTCTCCTATCACAATAGAAGTATTTACATATGTCAAAGACCACTTTGTGGTGTAAATGTTATTAAAAGTGTTTTTTCAGTAGCACATTATTTTGCAGACCTGTTTTGCATATGCTTTGTATGTGAAATCAGGGATAGTTGTAACATTTTTTACATTTCACTCTATATCTGTGACGGTGGTGCGTAGTATATAAGAGGATCCGAATCGCCTCTGGCACGAACAACCGGCTCGGTGGGCATCCGGGCGGGGGCGTTACCCCTTCCAAGGCAAGACGGACCTTGCTCTCGATCTCCCATGTCACAGCTGAAATAAAAATCTTCTGGGGAACAATGGGTTCGAGAGACGTAGTGCGCTCGGAAACATCAAAAAGACGGGATAACGCATCGGGTTTGATGTTCTTTGAACCCGGTCGATAAGAAATGGTGAAATCGAAACGTCCGAAAAATAGTGCCCACCGAGCCTGCCTAGAGTTTAGTCGTTTGGCGGACTTAATATATTCCAGGTTCTTATGATCGGTCCAAACGATAAAGGGAACCCCCGAACCCTCCAGCCAATGACGCCACTCCTCCAACGCGAGCTTGACAGCCAGCAACTCCCTATTGCCAATGTCGTAATTGCGTTCTGCGGGAGATAATCGATGTGAAAAAAACGCGCAAGGATGCATCTTGCCGTCCGAAGACGCGCGCTGGGACAGGATAGCTCCCACCCCTACCTCTGACGCGTCAACCTCCACCACAAACTGCCGGGACGGATCAGGAGCCACCAGAATCGGGGCTGAAACAAAACAGCCCTTTAGTTTTGTGAATGCCGCCTCAGCTGCACTCGACCACCTGAAGGGAGTTTTGGAGGAGGTTAAGGTTGTCAGAGGGGCTGCGAGCTGGCTGAAATTATGAATAAATCGTCGGTAAAAATTGGCGAAGCCCAGAAATCTCTGCAGGGCCTTACGAGACTCTGGGATTGGCCAATTTACCACAGCCTGAACCTTCTCTGTATCCATGCGCACTCCCTCGACTGACACGATGTGCCCTAGAAAAGGAACAGACTGTGCATAAAAAACGCATTTCTCCGCCTTGACATAAAGCCCATTCTCTAGCAGCCTCTGAAGCACTCGCCTGACGTGTTGCACATGTTCCTGGAGAGAACGGGAAAATATCAGAATGTCATCCAGGTAGACATAAATGAACTGGTCTATCATATCTCGCAACACATCGTTAACGAGTGCTTGGAAAACTGCAGGGGCATTAGAAAGACCGAAGGGAAGAACACAATATTCAAAATGCCCCCTGGGGGTATTAAATGCAGTTTTCCATTCATCCCCGGCTCTTATGCGGACCAAATGATAAGCGTTGCGGAGATCTAATTTCGTGAAAAAGGACGCCCCCTGCAGACGCTCGAACGCTGAAGACATTAACGGCAAAGGATATGTATTCTTTACCGTTATGTTATTCAGCCCTCGGTAGTCGATGCATGGGCGAAGTGAACCATCCTTCTTTTTCACGAAAAAAAATCCCGCTCCCGCCGGTGAAGAAGAGGGGCGGATAATCTTGGCTTCTAGAGAATCAGAAATATAGTTCTCCATGGCCTCCCTCTCGGGAATAGAAAGAGAGTATAACTTGCCTTTAGGCGGAGAGGTCCCTGGCAATAAATCTATGGCACAGTCGTAGGGACGGTGAGGAGGAAGAGAAGCAGCCCGAGACTTACTGAACACTTTCTTCAGATCGAGGTACTCACTAGGCACGTTTGACAGGTCCGTGCGCTCCTCCTGAAACACAGAACCAGACACAGCAGAACGAGCAGACGAAAGACAAGACTTATGACAGTTCTCACTCCATGAAAACACGGTATTGTGACCCCAATTAATATGGGGCTTATGAAGAAGCAGCCATGGGTGCCCCAAAACCACAGGACTATTATGGCAGTCTGTTAGAAAGAAAGATAAATGTTCAACATGATTTCCTGAAGTAATCAGTCTTATGGGCTTAGTGGAGTGAGTGATGGTAGGGAGGGAAAGCCCACTGAGGGCGTGCACAGCGATGGGTTTGGAAAGAGAAACGATCGGAAGATGTAATTTAAAAGCAAGATTAGCGTCAATGAAGTTTCCTTCAGCTCCGGAATCGACCATGGCTTTAAGGTCCAGTTTTTTCGAAGACCAACATATAGTAGCTGGCAGAAGAGTGGTGGTAACCGAGGATTTATTTAGTTTCATCTCATCAGTAACCTCTTGTCTGCTGAGAGGTGTGGTCTTCTACTGGATAATGACGCCGCTCGGTGCTCCGATCCCCCGCAACACCAACAGGGGTCCTCGTTGCTTTGTCGGCGCTTCTCCTGTGTCGTGAGATGGGGTCTGCCCAGCTGCCTGGGCTCCGGGTCAGCAGACCCAACCTCCGGAACCAAAAAAAAAGAGGAGGATTCGGGGACCAGTTCCGAGGCTGCACCCCGTCGGACATGAGTCTCTCTGCGCCACAGTCGGGCCTCCACCCGAATAGCCAGATCAATAAGGCCGTCCAGATCTTTAGGCAAGTCGAGGGTGTAGATCTCGTCCTGGATCCGCTCCGAAAGCCCATGAAGAAACATGTCCCATTGCGCCTCCATATTCCAGCCGCATTCCGCCGCCAAAGTCCGGAACTCTATGGAGTAATCTGAGGCACTTTGATCTCCTTGACGGAGCTCCGCAAGAACTCGTGCGGCCTCTCTCCCAGAAGCTGCGTGATCAAAGACTCTCTTAAGTTCCTCCGAGAATAGTTCGTACGAGGAACAACAGGGGAGTTTATTCTCCCAAACGGAGGTCCCCCACAACGCGGGACTCCCAGAGAGCAGCGTGATCACAAAAGCCACCCTGGATTGTTCGGTGGTAAATAAGGAGGGCTGGAGGGTCATATACAAAGAGCACTTGGTCAGGAAGGACCGACACAGCTGGGGTTCTCCAGAGTAGCACGCCGGATGAGGAAGGCGAGGCTCAAGCGACCGATCCGCCGCCCCCGACGCCGGTCCCGGGTCTGAAGATGGTACAACTTCCTGTGGAGCCGCTCCGCCAGTCAGCTGCTGGATCATAGCGGTGAGTTTTGCCACTTGATTAGCAACCCGGGTTAAACTTGCTGGATCCATACTGGTCAGTTCGTTCTGTGACGGTGGTGCGTAGTATATAAGAGGATCCAAGTGCAAGTAAAAACGTTCTTTATTGACGAAGTCAATATATCTCTAACACGCTCAGAGACTCACAAATAACTCCCGTCTCACGGGGCAGGTAGACGCAGGTGGGAGTAGACGAACCGATGACGGTCACAGAAACACTCCTCACCAGAGCGGAGCAGAAACATAGAACAATGCACAAACGACAACGAACTGACACGAGACAAGAGACGCGCTGTCCAGATATAGTCGCGATAACTAGTTGCAGCTGTCAGACTAATCAGGACAGCAGCGCTCTACATAGCACGTGACATCACACTGACGTAACAGACACACGAGGGACACCAAAACAAAACAAAACCATGTGACCACGCAGACACTCAGAAGTGCGCACACACCTACAACCGTGACAATATCTTTGAGAGCCAGTGTGTTCAAAGTTTAATTGAAACTAGTTACAAGGGCATAAATGTTTTCTTTGCAGCACAAACAGAAAATGCATTTCACTGATGTTACGAACCAAGAGTTTTGTTGTAACAAATGACCCAGAGTCTTGTAGCCATCAATTTGCTCACATTACAGCTAACAGCAAAAACAACAGCACCAACAACACGCATTAAAAAGATCTACACAGAAACACAACTGACATCATTTAACTCTGATGGGTTCAAATACAAATTAGGAATTGCTATCTGCAAAGTAATTGAAGCAAAAAATATTACTTTCTCAGCTGAAATGTAGTTTTTCCTGCATAACATCTGCTGTTTCTGTCACAGGTCTCTACATTTTTGTATGTGGAATAAGGAATAATATGAGCATGTGTGAAGTCATGGGTGAAGAATCAACTGATTTGTTGCTAGTTCCTGGTTGAAGAGATTGGAAGTGTATCCCCAGTCTCTCTTACTTACAATATTGGCATAAACTGGTTATTAACTTGTTATTATCACAAAATCTTCTAAAACCCAGTACATTGTTAAGAACATACAGTCGTCGGATGAACTTGCACTATTACACAAAATACAAAATACTATTACACAAAATTTTTCTTGAAGGATAAGTTTCCTTTTAGAAAAGGAATGTTAAAGTTGTGTCTGGCTTTAATGATTGTATCATGTTGTAACCTTTTTCTAAAAGCAGTCAGGTATTTAAAGGTGTTTTGTACTAAGCACCAGTTCAAGGGGGTTTCCATGCTCAGTCTTCCGAAAAATAAAACTATGAAAACATAAAAGCAGGAAATGGTTTGACAAAATATTCAGTCACAGAATCAACAGAAAACTGTAAACAATACCTTTCTGTCTGAGGCTGACTTCACTGAAAAGTTTTTACACAGTATTTCAGAGATGCATAGTAAATCCAGCCACTTGTCAGAAAGTTGAATGACATATGGATCACCTACAGTTAATGTGCACCCTAAAAATATTCCAATGATGCACTGGCAAACAATCAACTGTCAAAGGGAATAAATCTGTGTCAAGTACAAAACACAATAATCAAACTTTAAAAAAAAAAAGATATCTGATGCTGGCAACACAAAGGTCAGGAACACAAAACCTTTTGTTCAGTGTATATATAAAATGCTCGGTTACAATTGCAAATAAACAGTGTGAATTTTTTAACTGTTGTATAATCGTACCGTACAAATCATTGGTGGTTCATTCCACTGTGGTGACCCCTGATAAATAAGAGATTAAGCCAAAGGGAAAATAAATGAATGAATGAAAAACAGCAAATTTGTGAAAACTTAAAAAGATTTTTTCTGAAGAGACATTGCCAACTACTGCCATCGCAGTGTTTTTAGTTATTTTTACAAATCCACGGGCAGAGGAATCATCATTTTGACATGTTGTCGTTGTTATGTAAAACCTTTAAACAAAACAACAAAAAAACAGTGTTTAAAATTTAGCAAAGAATTGCGTGTTGATGCCAATAGCCTAGTGGTTAGTGCGTCGACACATAGCACTGAGGTGCTCACGGCGACCTGGGTTTGATTCCTGGCTCGAGGTCCTTTGTTGATCCTTACCCTATCTCTGCTCCCCACACTTTCCTGTCTGTCAATCTCTACTGTCCTATCAAGGAAGGTGAAAACCCATAAAAAATAATAATACTAATAAAAAGAATTGCATGAAGAGTCATTGCGGTCATTAATATGTTTTCACAGAATTATGTTTTCCAAGTATTATTTTAATTCTAACTAATGTAGTGTGTGAATTTTTATTTCTTACAGTTAACAGTCATGTCGTTTATGGCCATCAGGTTTAAAGTGTAAAAAAGGTTTTATTTTTACACATGAATTAAGCAATTAGTGAATTGCTATGTCTTTGCACTGTTTTTCTGCAATATGACTATGTGATCTGTCTTCTAACATGTTTGTTCAAGCTAGGGTTTAAAGGATTGTTGGCAAACCTAAAACATTCCAGAAACATGAATGACTGCAATGAAGGTCCACCCATAGATTTTTATATATTTGCTTAAATCCTAGCAACAATTTTTAATATCCGAAAATACAATGTTGTTTTTCAAGTTTCAAGTTTCACAAAACAAAACACAAAACCTCCACTGATTACAGAAATGGTCAACAAATAGCATACTGTACATTTCACAGTGATTGACTCTTTTTTCCGTGACAAGTTGGCTGCATCTTTATAAAACAGATCACATACATGGTGGCAATTCGGAGTATGATAACAACACTGCTTTTGGAAATTCTTACAGCATGTTTTTGTTCAGTTTTTACTTGTGGCTAATCATGCAACACTTCAGTTGTAGATATCACTACTGGTTGGAAGGTGTTTTTTACATTTTTGCCCCGTTAATAGAAACAAAAGTTCCTGAAAAATGCTTCCTCCACAGACAGCATATGATTTTGTAAGGCAATAAGAAACATTTGAATTCTTTGATCATATCACATCTTATCTAGAGAGATACTGACATGATTATCAGCTGGAGTGGCCACAGTTACTCACATCACCTCTGCCACGCACCTAGACTGACCATGCTTTGCACCCACACACCTGAGACAGTTTACCCCTCTGATCTTATTACACTTATACTGATTACATTGATGGCTGCAGGACAACACAGCATATAAGCACCATTTGCACTGTTATACTTGATCACTTTTGTGTTCATCAGATGCATTTCCTTGTTCCTGGGGGTTTTTCAGAAAGCTGATTGCGTGACATATACCCAGATAAGTTTATAATTGACCCTTTACAGCACACACTCTTAAAACAAACGGTTCTATATAGAACCAAAAATGGTTCTATCTAGCGCTTCATATATGGAACCCCAAAAAGGTTCTATATAGAACCATTTTAAGGGTTCATTAAATAGAACCCCAAAATGGTTCTTTGAATTCAAGTTAGATGGTTCTATTTAGAACCATTTAAGGGTTCTTTTTATTTATCATTGAATTATTGTTACTTATTAATGAATAAAAAATAAAACCAATCCAGACAAATCAAATTGTTTAAATTTATTCAATCCATTATACAAAATATTTTTAAAATAATATTTAAAATTGCACCTCTGCATACTTTGCATTGGATGGCAGATCTACCTTAACAGTTTAATGGCATTCAACAATGTAATTGTAATGATTTCACTTTTATAAGTTTTTTTTACTGTTTGAGCAAATATAGTACTTTCACACATCTCTAAAAGGAAGAGAAATATATCACAATGCAGATAGAAACAATACACAAACAATCAAAATATCTATTAAATAACACTACAATTTCAAAAAGTGGATGGTGCATGTATGTATTGGTCATCACAACATCCATTTTTATGCATAATTTTTAACCTCACAGCAAGCAGGTTACTGGTTCGAGTCCCGACTGGGCCAGTTGGCATTTTCTGTGTGGAGTTTTCTTGTTGGTTTCCTCTGGGTGCTTCGGTTGACCCCACAGTCCAAAAGCATGTGTACGGTATAGGTGAATTGGCCATAGTGAGAAAATGTGTGTAGATGTAAGAGAGAGTATATGGGTGTTTCCACTGTGGTGCCTCTGATAAATGAGGAAGTTGAAGGATAGCGAGTGGGTGTTGTCCATTGTAATGCTGACACTTCAAGCCTTGGTGGAATCAGGAGAGCTGTTGAATCCTGGTTGGTGTAGGACCTTTGGATTTCTGTAAAACATTATTTTAATGTTGAGTACTTTTAACCAATTCACAAAGTCATCAAATAGAATTACAGTTAGAATTAATACAATTAAAGTGTGTGTGTGTTTGGGGCAAATAGTATGTAGTACAGGGTGTAGTTACCTTCTGCGGTTTTCTCTACTGGTTCAATGAGACTGGGCCATTTCTTTTAAAGATGTTTCTGTGTTCTTCACCAAGTTTTCTATGCAGCATCCTAAATGCAAAAAATATATATTTTGTTTACTTCATGTGTAAGTTTCCAAATGACACATTTTCAGCAATACAAGTTCATTAAAGTCATCATGAACTCAAAACTATTTGGCACACAATGTAACAGTGTTTACTCACAAGCTTTGGCACTCCAAGAAGAAAAAACTGCTCCATTAGTTCTGCAAACCCCTCCATAATCTGTGCTCTGGAAAAGGGTGTTTCATTTGGTTCTTGACTTATGAGTATCTGGTGTTGCATTCCAGGTCCATCACAATCTGAGGTAGGAAGACAGCATTTTAGAGTGTGTAAATATGAATTTATATCACAGAATTAATCTACCTTTGACATAAAATGTATTGAACTGAACTTTCCTTGTGTTAAGTTCCTCAGAGTACAGTTCACTTCCTTTTCATCCCATTACTTTGTTTCATTTGCAAGATGATTGATGAGCTCACCACTGAAATCCTTTCATTTTTAATTTTGTTTTGCAGAAATTGCAACAAATCCTGTAGGCAAATTTACACTTTCTTTCAATACAATTTTTTTCTCAGTAGGTTTTTTAATAAGCAATGACCTTAATATTCTTACTGTATTAAAACAGCAGCAATAAGTAATAGAACATCTTTGTGATAAATATATTATTTCAGTACACAACAACCAAGTCTGACATTTATATGTTATAAAATGCAATATTTACCAGGTGTGCTTGTTGATGATAAATGTGTCACAATTATGGATGTAACGCCTGTCCTTCTTTAACTGGGATCTTTCCTCTTCAAAGCTACTTGTGTCCTGCAGACCAAGGTTGGGAACTTAATATGGGTCCAATGACTCTTTCTGTAATCATGAATACAGTGTTAAAGTCTTTTATAATATTCATTTCATTATACTTAATACAGTTTGTTTAGATTTAAAAACAATGATACATACCGAGCACAAGATTTATGACGCAGTTGTTTCCAGGCTATTTGAAGAAAAGTAAGTTCTCTTTCATCATCTCGTGTTCGAGATCCACCTATGGGAGGGCAT
>CAIGQQ010037975.1:1519721-1577292 GCA_903798035.1 Danio albolineatus | reverse complement strand
ATTTGTTTTCCGGTTATAAACGGAATGCAGGAAATGAAAAAAACGGCCGTTTTTCCGTTTTTCTTTTGCTGACAAAAAAACGAAAAAACGAGATTTTGGCTGGATTTTTGCTTATTTAATCTAGGGTGGGAAAACAAATAAACGACTTCAAAATTCATTATAGACAACTAGACTGGCTGAAACGCCCATTTCCCTCTGATTGGCCAACCAAATCTGAGCTCGTGACGTCGCCCTCCAAATAAAAGCCCTAAACGCAGGCTTTTAATTATTATTATTTAGTTCAATGTATATCTTGAATGTGCAGTTATGAAAGCATATTGCAAAAAGGAGTGTCATTTTAGATGTGAATTTTTGGTCTGTTGTATACCATTCATATGTACAGTACAAAAAAAGTGAATTTATGAAAACTTAAAAAGATTTTTTTTTGTATGTGTATGTGTACGTGATTTTCTGTGTCTTATGAAGAGACATTACCAACTACTGCCACAGCATTTTAGTTACTTTCACAAATCCATCATTGTTATGTAAAACCTTTTTTTTTAAAAATCTACAAAAAATTGTTTGAATTTAAGTCAAGGTAGCGCAGTGGGTAGCACGATCGCCTCACAGCAAGAAGGTCACTGGTTCGAGCCCCAGCTGGGTCTGTTGGCATTTCTTGTGTGTGGAGTTTGCAAGTTCTCCCCGTGTTCTTGTGGGTTTCCTCCGGGTGCTCTAGTTTCCCCCACAGTCCAAAGACTTGCTATAGGTGAATTGAATAAGCTTAGATTGGCTGTACTGTATGTGTGTGAATGCAAGAGTGTATGGGTGTTTCCCAGTGTTGGGTTGTGGCTGAAAGGGCATCCGCTGCGTAAAACATATGCTGGATAAGTTGGCAGTTCATTCCACTGTGACGACCCCTGATTAATAAAGGGACAAAGCTGAAAAGAAAATGAATAAATTTAAGTAAGGAAATGCACAAAGAGTCCTTATTGCGCTCATTAATGTGTTTCTGCAGAATTATGTTTTCCAAGTGTTATTTATATTCTAACTGATGTAATGTGTGACTTTTTATTTTTTACAGTTAACAGCCATGTCATTTATGGCCATCAGGTTTAAAGTGTCAAAGTTGGTTTCATTTTCCCACATTAAATGAGCAATGAATGAATTGATATACCTCTGCATTGTCTTGCTCGATTATGACGATGTGATCTGTCTTTTAACATGTTTGTTTAAGCTACGGTTTAAAAGATTTTGTTGGCAATCCAGAAGCGTATTAATCACTGCAATGAAGATCCACACATACAGATTATTCTTTTGTATTTTCTTACTTACTGTAAATCCAAACAGTGACTTTTAATCTAAAAAGTACAAATACTTTTTATAGAGCATATTGTTTTTCAAGTTGCTCTCAGTAACAGGACCCTTTCACTCACCAAAATAAGCAATGAAAAAAATTGTAATGAAAAAAAAATTAACACCAACAACAACAAAACTAAACCTCCACTGATTACAGAAAGAACCAACAAATAGTATACATTTTTCAATTCAATTCAATTCATCTTTATTTGTATAGTGCTTTTACAATGTAGATTGTGTCAAAGCAGCTTCACATGCATTATAAAAAAAGATTGAAACAGTGTCAGTCCAGTTTTCAGTGTTGAAGTTCAGTTTAGTTAATTTCGGCGTGGTTTAATAATCACTGCTGAGAGTCCAAACACTGAAGAGTAATCCATCGATGCGCAGCTCTACAAGTCCCGAACCACGCAAGCCAGTGGCGACAGCGGTGAGGAAAAAACTTCACCAATTGGCGAAAGTGAAGAATTAAAAAACCTCGAGAGAAACCAGGATCAGTTGGGCACGACCATTTCTCCTATGGCCAGACGTCTTGTGCAGAGCTGCAGTCTATGGCGCCGGGGCTGGAGAACGCTGGACATCCATCACGGAGAGACCACAGGTGGGGTCACCGGCTGGTGAACAGGCTGGCCCTTCGGGAACAAAGCGAGGACTCGTCTGTCACAGGGGTCGACTTACAGGGATCGGTCTCATGCTCTCCACTCCTCCATGACCACCACAGCAGCTGCTCAGGATACGGCCTGGTCCAGGATTATGGAAACATCGGGAATAATAAAAAACAGACTAACATGAGCGCAGATGCCGTTCAAATTATAATGTCTTTTGGGGAGTGTTCTCGGCTCCGGTTGCCCTAAATAATGCAGACTAACAATCCTTTAGAGGATTTGGATTCCAAAACATTTTTGTTTTATGTGTATGCTAATGCAAAGAGATGTGTCTTTCATCTAGTTTTAAACTGACAGAGTGTGTCTGCATTTCACAGTGATTTACTGTTTTTCATAACAAGTTGGCTTCATCATTATGAAGTAGATCACATGCATAAACATGACGTACAGACTGACAGCTGTTAAAAGATGAATAAGCAGTTCCACAACCCGTGGTAAAACCTGGTGACGATTTGGAGTATGATAACATGACACTGCTTTGGGAAATTCTCACAGCATGTTTTTGTTCAGTTTTTCTTGTAGCTATTTTTTTAGCCAAATGCCAAGTTCTTGGTTACCATAAGCCTATTGTCAAACCATAAATTCACTTGTTCACTTGTTCAGTTCACTTGTTGAGATCACTACTGAAGGTGTTTTTTAATTAATTATTAACTGAATAATTAACCGATAATTTTGAAAATGCTGAAAAATGTTTTTTTTTTTCACAAATATCACATAATTTGGAAGGCAATAAGGTACATTTGAATCCTTTGGTCATTCATTCATTCATTGAATTTCTTTTCGGCATGGTCCCTTTATTAATCTGGGGTCGCCACAGAGGAATGAACCGCCAACTTATCCAGCATTTGTTTTTACGCAGCGGATACCCTTCCAGCTGCATCCTTTGGTCATATCACATCTTATCTAGACAGATACCGGCATTATTATCAGCTGGAGTACCCACAGCTACACACGTCACCTACACCACTCATCTAGACTACACTGACCATAATAATTTACACCTACACACCTGAGACAGTTTACCCATCCAGACTGTGATTACACTAACAGCTGCAGAATCATAAATATATCTGACAAACCTTTTGAAACTTATTATATCAAATGTCACAAACTGTGGGTCTGCACTTAACATAAAACATTCAGTGCATAGCTGTTCATTTTTTGCGTCAGGGCTTTTTCTGCACAATGAGGGCAGAGCATGTGGGGAAAGGCAACAGCGTAGAGTTTTACATACTTTTGTACCGTTCCCTGGTCATAAACCTCTGCGTGTTAAAATAATTCCAGGGGTTTTAAAAATAATTGTTCTTTATACTGTATGTGCATTATACACTTCAATCATGACTGGACACAATTTATTTGCTGAGAAAAGAATCCAACTTATCCAACCCAGCTGGACCACAGACACAATTCAAAATTTAATTGCCGTTCTTGTTATAGATTGTTCTTATTTCAAATAATGCAGGTGAATAACAAATACAGAGCATTAACATAAAAGCAGAACAATACAAAATAAATAAATACAATAAATGAATAACGTCATATAAATTAATTAAACCAAACCAAAACATACAAAAAAAAGGGGGGGTGGGGGTTTGCTAATATCATAGCCTTAACTATTATTTTGTCTCGTTACATGTTTGCTAGCATTGTGAGTCACAGAAATGTTCCCCATTTATCAAAATAAACTTCAATGCTTCCATGTAAACTGTTGGAAAGTTTTTCAAAATCTGCAACTTGTCCTAACTCTGAGATGTCTTCTGGAAGATTTCCAGTTTTTAACAATCACTTGGCTGCCTAGCATATACAGCTCTGTATCCACTGTGATTCAGCTTTATTCATGTGGCTTAAGGGACAGGGGTAACCAAGTATGTATAAGCTTGGGCAAAAGTCATACTGGGTCTGCAATATCTTTACAAGGTATTTGTGCACCTCTCTCCAAAAATATTGGAGCATTGCCATAATACATGAAATTGGTCATCTGCTTCTTTTTGGGCATAATGTCATCCTTAAAATGGCTAAAAATGTTAACTATAACAATTTAAAATTAAATATTAATTATTTATTCACCCTCAAGAGGTTCCACACCTTTAGAAGTTTCTTTGTCATATTGAACCAAAAAAAAAAAAAGATATTTTGAAGAATGCTGATGTCACGATCACCAACGATCTAACTACCAGAGATTGCTGGTATACACTCACATTCACTTCAACTACAAATCCGCCATTACATGGACTGCATATTCAGTCATGCAACACACACACACACACACACACACACCTTCTCCAAATCTCCACTGACTAGACTCTCACAGCTGATGCTGCTTTCGGGCTGATTACATGGACTATTTAAGCAGCACAAACACACACAATGTTGCTGAGGAAAAACAAATATGGACATCAATGGTAACAGGTTTTCAGCATTCTTCAAAATATCTTCTTTTTTATTAAGCATAAGAAAGATTTATCAATCAGGTCTACCAGTAGTTTAAAAGAATATGGACCGTTTCCACTGAGTGGTACGGTACGGTTTGGTACGCTTTTATGGCCGTTTCCACTTTAAGGGTGACCAGAACTACTTAACTGAGGATTCTTCTTACCTTTTCCTCACTGAGAAATGGGTATATTAAGTTTACCATATTATGGATGGTTTGTGACGTGGGTGTTTTGTGTGTGTGTGTGTGTGTGTTTGTTTGATCCTTTCTTTCTTTAATTTTATTCCATTCTTCTTGAATCTTTGTTTTCATCGACTTATTTAACAAAAAATAAATTAAAAAAAACATAACAATACAGTGCATATAGCCCTAAAAAGTACTTCACATTATTACTTGCTATCCCAACATTCAAATGGCTCACAAACTCGTTATTTTTTCTATACTTTTGGCATTTATAAACATAACTCTTTTTACATGAACCTAACTTTGATTTCCAGTCACATCCCAAATGTCAACCACAGAGGGAAACATTTACAAATAAACACATAATGATGAACTTAAGTCATTATAAAAAAAATAGGAAAGTAGTCTTTATTGCATCTGTATAAAGTTTTAAAATTATATCTAGGATCATAAATGATGGCTAAACAATTTTATGGATAATGTAATTACACTATTGCAATATACTAATATTAATATTACAAATGAGCAAATACATATAAAGGGTTTTTTGTAACGTTGTATTACAGGTTGTATTACAGTGTTCTACAATTGACCAAATAAATACCTAAATTAAACAAAATTTATGAATAAATATTTTTAATTAGTTCTGAAATGTGTAGATTTATTTATTTATTTGCCTTAGTAAACCATGCAGTGCACAAGACATTGAACAAACTGTGCATTTACATTTCTTAAATTAGCAGACGTTTTGACTATATTTGACTGGTGAATATATGTGTGACCAAAGTTAATTCTGTTATGCTATAAAGGAAACCGTCAGCTACAGAGATTGACGACAGAAATGGTATGCTTTTTCCTTGTATCAAGTATCTGTTTTTCACAGATATCTGATCTAACCAGTCTCAGACATAGGGGAATATATTTAGCCTAAAACCATATTGTATCTTATCTTTTTTTATCAAATACATTTAAAATATGCAATTAATTCCTTGTCATTTGTATCTAAAATTTTTAGACTCTTTGAGATGTTTTTGTATTCAAAATATTATATAATTACATAATCAGATATATTATTCTATTCACAAATAATACAATTGTTCATAAAAAAAAATTATATAAAACACACTTTTGAACCCAGTTCACTCACTATCTGAGAAAAACAAAAGGAAAAAATCTGCTTTAGTGCTCAGTGTAAATCTTCAGAAATAATATGCAGTTATTTTACTCACCTTCAGAACTGAAATGTGCATGAAACTAAACATTACAGTTTTTACTAATGACCAATAAAAAGTTGTGAAGCACCAAAAGTGACTCAAAATTAAAACAATCATTTGGTTGATGTTGTCATCCTTGAGTTTTTAAATGTACTTTTTTTTTTTTTTTTTTTTTTTAAAGAGAGGCTAAAAAATCGTGAAGCTCTTCATTATTATTCATTTATTTTATTTTCGGCTTAGTCCCTTTATTAATCTGGGGTCGCCACAGCGGAATGAACAACCAACTTATCTAGCATATATTTTATGCAGCAGATGCCCTTCCAGCTGCAACCCATCACTGGGAAATACATTATTATTATTATTATTATTATTATTATTATTATTATTATTATTATTATTATTATTATTATTATTATTACTATTATTAATATGTTTGATTTTTTTTTTCATTTAAATGGCCAAATTCTGACTGAACCGTGACCAGTTTGTTATTTGCATAATAAATAACAGTAGCCCAAAGACTTTAACAGATTTTTTTTTTCTAATGATACATGATGTAATAAATAGGTCTAAAATAAGTCTTTTCATATTTCTTTATTGTACATCTTTTTGGTAAATCAAAAAGTGTGGTTATGATGACCTCCTGACAATCTATTTTGGCTAAAATTGTGCTTAAAATTTCACTAAAATGCAGTATTTAAACATCATAATTAAATAGAAAATAAGGCGTATAAGTGTAAAAAGCTACACTTTTTGAGCATAAAGAACCACCCCTTTCACCAGGCTGGCTACTGGCCTGTACATGCACAAGTGTAACAATTTATTAAAGAGTTACGTTCCTTAAAATTGTTTTACATTTCTTTACTGATATCTTCAGGATGTACACTGTACTACATGCACTTCACCTTTACCTGACCAAAACAGCTGTGAAAATATGTGGACTAAACAACTTTATAAAATATAAAAACATCTTAAATAACTGGAATCTGACACAAAACTAATTTTCTACAGGAAAGACAGTATTTCATACAGCAAATCAAAAGCATTCTAAAAGAAGTGTGTCAAAACATGCGGCATGCTAACAATCTGCTTTAAGGTCATAATAATTGTAAAATAATTTGTGACAAATCTAGATTTATCATAAGCAACATAAAATAAAAATATGTTGGGTAGTTTCCTCCAAAGTTTAATAACATTTTGACAAATCCAAACCCTGAATTAAAAATGTAAATAACAATGTAAATAACATTCATTCATGTTTCTTGGGGTTGAATCAACCAAGCTTTTTTGTAAGTGTATGTAGGCCTACTCATAATGTAACACTTTACAAACAGATCAAGAGCAAATTACAGACCTACTAAAAACACTATTAATACATTTGTCAATTATTTTCTTTTTTACAAAGACCTTTTCAAAACATTATTTGAGAGTACAGACTGAAGAACATTTGCTTTTATCAATTTCTCTTATGTACTTTTTTAGTAAACTAGTCTAATCTAAGTACTTTTTAGAAAGTAGAATGTGCAGATTAACCTACATTTTAGGTCAACTGCTGCCTGAGGTCTAAGCAGAGTCTCATCAGAGAGTAAAACTAATGCCAAAATAAAAATAGAAGTGCTATTCTGAAGGACTGTCCCTGGAAACTAAAGAACAGCAAATCAAAACCAATGAGGACTGAATTTTTGGTTCAGTTGCTTTACTATTAAAAGCAGAGAGTTGACTGAATCCTGTCTTCCATTCCAGAGCTCCTGGTACTAAAATAAATACCCCACCATATATAAAGATAACAGAAATTTAGAAAGCGTGCTTTTTTCCCACAGAAAATCACCCTGTCCTTGGCTTTGTCCTCTGACCCAAAAAAAAAAACAGAACCTGGGTGTTTCCCTGCTTACAGGACAAAATTGGATACAAACTTTGAAAGGGTAAAGGATATTATACTTCAAACTGCATTAATCAGTGTTAATTTCTTTTAAAGTGGAGGGAGAGTAAATCATGACAGAATTTTCATCTTTGAGTGACCTTTCCCTTTATCTCCTTAAAAATTAATCTCATTTGTTTACAACAGATTTAACAATTTAAAAATGTTTTCTTTTGATAATTTACTTTGAACTGTTCCAGACTGAGGTGCTGAAATCCATTATTAAGAGCTGATCTGATAATATCTGTATTCTCAGCCATTATTAAAAGTTATAGGATGTCACAACATCAACACCTAGAAAGTAATACTGTTTCATACTGTATATCTGACCAATGTGGAATATTTTGAATTTGGTAGTTCTGACCAATTTTATAGTTTGCCTTATTTGGTTTCGGCTTTATAATTAGCTTTTTTATGTCTTGCTTTGCCTTTTTGCAGTAATGCCATAGAAGAACAACCTGGTTATAGACGTAACCCTCATTACCCCAGAGGGAACAGAAATGCTGTGTTGGTTTGAAACTTTTGAGGAATCACTAGAAAACCAATGATTCTGAGGAGTAAGAAAACGAGTGCTGCTGATCACAATTACTTGTGTATATAGCCAACACCTGTAGGAGAGCATGGCAGGATTTTATCGATGAAGAAGCCACAGCTGGAAGGCCAGCTACTGTGGCCTAAAAACATTGCATTTCCGTTACCTTTTTCAGAGAACCAGTGTTTTGTCTGTTACCAGGATGTTTCCCTTCAGGTTAAGAACTCCAATGCTGTGGAAAGCGTATGGAAAGCGCAACAGCAATTGGACCTTGCTAAATCTATGGCACAACCCTCCAATGTCCCGTGGCCCTTACTAAGCAGAATATGGAATATTATATTAAAATTCAAGGGGGTCATATGAGTCTTTTACCTAGCTGAATATTGACTAGGGATTGAGAAATAGGACAGTACGTTGGAAAGTGTGCCAGTCGTGAAAAAGAAGGATGCTGCGGAGGTCACCTGCTACCCAAATGGGGAGACCTATATGAACATATGGGCTAACCCTTACTAGGGGGAGCACTATATATGATAAGCTGGTTAGTGTGTAGGGAAGACACAGGTCTTACTGAGAAGGGAGAACTGTACCTTGGCTGAATGAAGCATATGGGATCGCCAATTAAGGATCACCCATAGGATAACCCATACGCCTTGGACAGGGGACACAGCTTGCTCCCTCAGGTGGTAAACCTACCATCTAGAAAATAGTCTCGTACTTGCTGGCCACCCCGCCATAGAGGTACAGTAGATGAGGGCGGAAACGCATGAGGAATGGGAGGAGAAAAGCACGCTCCATACCTGCATCCATACCTCCATACCTGTATGCCCCCAAGAAGAAGGGACTGGGGGGAGCTGGAAGGATTTACCTCTTATATACTGTAGCCTCAACGTTGCGCCCCTCTAGCTGGTCCAGTGGCTGAACCAGGGGGATAACACCTTCAGACAAACTGCCGAAACATCCCAGGAATGCACAGCCATCATCCCTGACTCCAGATTCAGGACTGCGCTTTGCACTCCGGACGGTGGTAGCGGGCCTGGTCTGTCATCTGAACATGACAGCTTGCCCTTTGATGCTGTGATGGGCATCTGATCTACGGTGTAGTTTGGTGGACGCACAACCATCCCGGAGGATAAATCGGCACACCCGCTTGAAGCTTTGATTGGGCACGCTGTGGAGGAGAGGGGGTCCGCAGGCCCGGAGGCAACAGATAACCCCCCACTGTGAACCTCAGATCTGCCCAAGTGCTCACCAATTAATGGGGATCAACAGGGGTGGCTAGCATCTTTGCAAGTGTGAGCCATAATCTTAGCTGCGTAATAGACATGCCCTCACAATGAGGGCATGAGCTGTCTGCAAGCACTGCATTGATATGCTGGACCCCCAGACATGTGATGCAGTACCCGTGACAATCATTCAGAGATAGGAACCACCACACCCAGAAAAGCACCATCAGAATAATGTCTTTAAAAAGACATGACTGTGTTGCTCTGAGAGAAATTTCCTCTTTTTTATTAGACTGCTCTAAATGAAGTACACAGTAAAACGGCCAGGGATAAGAAAATCCCCTGCCTTGAGTGATGCATTCCCACCCCCTACTGGATAGGACTGTGGAGCTCATAATGGTCGGGAAGTTTAAAAACAAAAACAAATGAGAATAGGGGAAACATAAACCCATCACAATCACAGGATTCCTAATCACTCTCACCTAGACACCCTCATAAGCACAGCACTCACCTCACACCAGTGTCTGGTTCCAAGGTTATTATGTGATTTTACCTGACTCCTTCTTGTTATATATATATATATATTACCTCATCTTTATTAGCTGCATCTGTAACTACAAATGCAAGGATTATTTACTAGGACTACATCCACAGCTATGCTGATGCCACTCAGATCTACATAGCCTTACTGCCTAACGACTTCAGCTCATTGACACCCTCTGCCAATGCATTGATGAAATAAACAGTTAGATTTCCCAAAACTTTCTTTAATTAAACAAAAAGAAAAACAAAGTCATTGCATTCGGGAACAGAGATGAGGTTCTCAAAGTTAATGTATACCTGGGCTCTACGTGTTAAACAACAACAAATAAGGTCAAGAATCTTGGGTAACACTTTCTTTTACGACCCGCAAAGTACCGCGTAAGTACAGTGAAATAACGGTGTACTTTTCTGTACGTATAGTATAAGTATAATGAACGCACGTGTAGGTATAAGGGAACAGACTGTAATGCTTGGGTAATAAGGGGGTTACAACCAGATATGCAACATGCAAAGTACTGCGTAAGTATATTGATTTTACAGTGTGCTTTTCTATAAAGTGCAAAGGAAAAAACGGGTAATGTTTGGGTAATAAGGGGGTAACAACCAGATATGTAATGCTTGGGTAATAAGGGGGTAACAACCAGATATGTAATGCTTGGGTAATAAGGAGGTTACAACCAGATATGCAAAGATATGGACCAACTGTAGCATTTCAGTGAAAGTATTGCTGATGTTTTTATAGAAAAATGTAGTGTGCAATTTGGCCTTCAATCAATTAAAAATGCTGATTTAGTTTTCTCTGTTCTTACTGTTCAAATAAACACTTGTGCGTTAAAATCCAGCTTCTTCCCTCCTTGATCCCTGTAGTTATAGGGTAAATTCTTTGCGTGTTTCATATCTGGTTGTAACCCCCTTATTACCCAAACATAACCCGTTTGTTCCTTTGCACTTTATAGAAATGTACACTGTAAAATCAATATACTGTACTAACATGATTCTTTGCGTGTTTCATATCTGGTTGTAACCCCCTTATTACCCAAACATTACCCGTTTTTTCCTTTGCACTTTATAGAAAAGCACACTGTAAAATCAATATACTTACGCAGTACTTTGCATGTTGAATATCTGGTTGTAACCCCCTTTTTACCCAAGCATTACAGTCTGTTCCCTTATACCTACACGTACGTTCATTATACTTATACTATACGTCCAGAAAAGTACACCGTTATTTCACTGTACTTACGTGGTACTTTGCGGGTCGTAAAAGAAAGTGTTACCGAATCTTGGTGTGACTCTGGAGCCAGATTTGAGTTTCAGTAGTCATGTCAAAGCAGTAACTATATCAGCATACCATGATCTCAAAAACATTGCAAGAATTAGATGCTTTGTTTCCAGTGAACACTTAGAGAAACTGTTCATGCTTTTATCACCAGCAGGGTGGATTACTGTAATGGGCTCCTCACTGGCCTTCCCAAAAAGACAGTTGACAGTCAGAGAGTTGCAGCTCATCCAGAACACTGCTGCCAGGACTCTGACCAGAACCAGAAAATCAGAGCACATCACACCTGTCCTCAGGTCTTTACACTGGCTCCCAGTTACATTCAGAATAGATTTTAAAGTATTACTACTTGTCTATAAATCACTACACAGCCTAGGACCTCGATACATTACAGATATGCTAACTGAATACAAACCTATTAGATCACTCCGATCTTAGGATCATATACACTAGAAATTCCAAGGGCTCAGTCAAAGCAGGGTGAGTCAGCCTTCAGCTACTATGCCCTCGCTGCTGGAATCAGCTTCCAGAAATGATCAGATGTGCTCCAACATTAGGCAAAGTTTAAATCAAGACTGTAAACACAACGAGCACTGTGCTATGTCCCACCGATCACACGATTATGTGTTTCTTTTAAAAAAAAATCTTTTATAACCCATCTTAACACATTTTAATCTGTTTTTATCTATTTTTAATCACTGATTATTATTTGCTTTTATGTTCTTATACTTATCTCTTTTATTCCTGTTTATGTAAAGCACTTTGAATTGCCACTGTGTATGAAACGTGCTAAATAAACTTGCCTTGCCTAAACTGGATTACTCAAGAGTTCTAAACATTACTTACCAGTGTCGTGTCTTGTCTTTACATGTGCTAACCGTCAAAATGTCAAGACAGAATTATACTAGTCCAAATGGGGAATTATGATGGATATTTTGCTTTAAAGAAACACAAATGCATCAAGAATAATAATAAGATGATATGCAGGAACGAACACACACCAAAGAACAGGAAGCTTCTAGCTTTTACAATAAGGAGAGACTCCAGGCCCAGGTGGCAGAATTCTAACTGCAGCCTTGCTCCAATGAAACACAAACATCACTAGAAACTGGAAGGTACGCAGGCCATAACTGAGACCACCTGGGAAAAAAAACTAGATTGCTGTTGTAATCTCTTCTGCTGGAAATTTGAAGTTTATTGCAGGTACATTAACAGGTACTGGCAACATACTCTAAAAGAGTGCATTTTACAGGTAACAATTATGTCAATGACAGAAGATAACATCTCACAAATACAATTACATGCTTGTTAGATATACTTTACTAATAAATTGGTACTATACTTATAACAGTGCAGACAAAATGTTTCGTTTTCTCACTATAATTTTGATCAGTAAGTTCAAATGCAAAAGCAGGGTGAGAAGATGGACAGCTGTTGAAAATATCAGTTTCAGACTGGAAAACTAGTCAAGGCTGAAGTGACTAAATTTATACATATTCAACAAGATATGCAGCTGCTGGATCTCACTAGCTGCATCAAAAATTGACATACGTTTCCTGCACAAGCTGTCAAAGCTTTAACTGTTTCATTAAAAAACATTAATATAACTTGTTCCTTAGAAAATATTTTTTTCTGGTCCATGTTGCCTTTCGCTCCTTGGTTATATACACTATTTATCTTTGTATAAAATATACGATGTACATTGGGTGGTATTACAGAGGCAATTCAGCCTTAACATAGTGTACCAACATTCAAGTAATTAAGGTTAAGTTAATGCTGTTAATTAACTTAATGCTGTAAGGTTAATGAAAACAGTACTCACTTATCAGACTTCAGATTGATCTTTTGGAGCTGACTGGTCAATGGTAGGCCACTGGGGCGTGGGTTAATGGTCTGAGAGTATTATAAATACACGGAGGGATAAACGAGACCTTCACCGAACAGGTTCAATCAGCAGTCATGAGGTCTTTGGTGTTCCTGGTGCTCCTTGGAGCTGCCTGTGAGTAAAGACTCCATTCACTAATGGTAAAACTATAGAGAATATTGAAAATGAGGATCATGCATTAATGACTCTTTCACATTTGATGCAGTTGCTCTTGATGATGACAAGATTGTTGGTGGATATGAGTGCCAGCCCTATTCCCAGCCCTGGCAGGCGTCTCTGAACTCGGGCTACCACTTCTGCGGTGGCTCTCTGGTCAGTGAATACTGGGTTGTGTCTGCTGCTCACTGCTACAAGTCGTAAGTGAAATCTTCATTAACAAGTTCATATATCTGAGTCTCCACAGCACTGACCAGCTCTGGTTTGGTCTTTCAGACGCGTGGAGGTTCGTTTGGGAGAGCACAACATTGTCGTTAATGAGGGTTCTGAGCAGTTCATCACCTCCGACAAGGTCATCCGCCACCCCAACTATGACTCCTGGGACCTTGACAGTGACATCATGCTGATCAAGCTGAGCAAGCCCGCCACCCTCAATCAGTATGTGCAGCCTGTGGCCCTGCCCAATGGCTGTGCTTCTGACGGCACCATGTGCAGAGTCTCTGGCTGGGGAAACACCATGAGCTCCAGTGAGTGACAGGCTTCATGATGTTACTTCCCACAGACCTCATGATCATACCACTATAATTTACTGCATTTCAATTCTTTTCTTTGTAGCTGCTGATTCCAACAAGCTTCAGTGTCTGGAGATCCCCATCCTGTCTGACCGCGACTGTAACAACTCTTATCCCGGCATGATCACCAGCACCATGTTCTGCGCTGGATACCTTGAGGGAGGAAAGGACTCTTGCCAGGTAGAGAACGGCATGAAATGCTGTTAAAGTACAAACATCAACTGAGCTTTTGGTAATAAGCAGCTGTTATGTTTGTCAGGGTGACTCTGGTGGCCCAGTGGTGTGCAACGGACAGCTTCACGGTATTGTGTCCTGGGGTTATGGCTGTGCTGAGAAGAATCATCCTGGTGTTTACGGCAAGGTAATGCAGATTATTAGTAGTTACAAAACAGTGCGTTTGCTGTAAAATGAAACATTTGATTTATGATTCATCTTTTCTTTTCTTCAAGGTCTGTATGTTCAGCCAGTGGATCGCCGACACCATGAGAAACAACTAAATCTGATCTGAAGTCACATACAGCCTCCAAATATGCATTACATCCATTTTCCTTAGTTTGGAGATAACACTTGTGAAAATAAAGTCATTTAAAAATATTTTGCTTCATTCATGTTTGTCAATTAACACTATTAAGTACTTTAACAGGCCCACATTGCTTTAGAAAACTCAAAAACACACAACAGAGTGTTAGTAATCTGTCAGGAAGCAAATATTACAGCTCAGTTTGAGTTTCTAATATTAAAAAAAAACATCAATAAGTTATCATGAAACAATTGTTCTCAGACATTGGGAAAATGAAATACCCCAAATTATGTTCCTAATAAGTTCTCTGTCATCAGTTGTTGTTAGAAAAAAATGTGGGAAAAATGCTACATCATACAAAATAATATTTACATTTTTAAGGCACTTAAAGCCATGAACACAAGCAGAGAAAAACTCAAGTAGCGGTTAAGAAGAGAAGGGGTCTGGATGCAGAGGCAATCTGAGCTGCATGTAATGCTTTTTAATGGGCTCACATAACTCCACCGCTAACCCTACCTGTCACAGTGATGTTACAAGCTTCACTGTGTGCATTGTGTCTGACATAGCATCTCTGAGAAAGGTTAGGTTAGGTTACTTTATTTATACACAAATTCACATTAGATTTGATTTGCAGTCCAGAGTCCTCATCTCATAACAGTGCCATACAAAAACTCACATAATAACAACAACAACAAATGAACAAAAAGACATAAAACAAACATATCAACTAAGAAAATAAATAGACAATCACTTCATGTGTCCACCCCTCCTCCCCCCAAATGAATGTTTAAAACAATCTAAAATATGCAAATCACTGCACTACCTCTGCTTTAATCTATACTTTATTTAAATGTCTAATGGCTGCTGGTGTGAAACTATTTTTGTATCGTTTCGTTCTACAGCATAATACTAGAAACCTGCGACCAGGAGGAAGGAGCTGAAACTCTGAGTGTAGGGGATGAGCAGTGTTACTTAAAATTGAATTTGTGATTCTCTTTAGCTGCCTGGTGTACACAGCCTCTAGATTGGCTAGTGACATCCCGGTCAGCTTACTGGACCACTTAACTATTTGATTTAGAGAGTTTCTATTCTTGACAGAGAGATTCCCAAACCATGAAACCAAAGCAAAAGATAAAACGGATTCAAGAAAAGCATGGTAAAATAAAATCATCATGTGTTTATCAATGCGGAAATGATTTAACTTTCTCAAACAAAATAGTCGCTGGTGCCACTTTTTGCACACTGCTGCACAATTCTCATCAAAGGAAAGTTTAGAATCAATAATTGTGCCACATATTTGTATGATCGCACACTTTCCACTGTCTGATTTTTAATGGAAGTGTTCACCTGTGTGTGAGCAGCCTTCCTGAAATCAATGATCATATCTTTAGTCTTTAATACATTTAACTGAAGATATGACTCCTCACACCAACTGACAAAATCAGTTAGTACTGGACCATGACCTGTTTCATTCTCATAAAGTTGACTGACAATGACAGTGTCATCTGCATACTTAATATTGGTTCTATTTTCCCACCTGCTCTGGTGGATGCAATCTCAGCTTCCATCATAAAGGCTGCATCCAGCTACTATTGGTTCAGAAGGAAGCCTTAAAACATACCAGGGCCAAGCATCTCTGCAAACATAGAGAAAATAATCCAATCCACGGATTTTTATTAAGTGTAATGGCAAGATCAACAAACAGACATCATCGGAAATGAATATTCCAACACAGTTGTAAAAAAGTTTATGAATTTCTTACATGAGAAAAAAGCAAGCATGCAATTATGTACAGTTGGAAATATAAACCTTTTCACAGCATCTTATGATTCAGCTCCAATTATCACCACTACGTAATGATTGCAGAACATCACAACTCTAGGGCAGGAAGAGCTGAATAAGCAGCACTGCATCTACATCAACAACATGCTTATTAGATCCCACACCCACTACTTTACTGAAAGAGCGATTACCTTTAGCAGAAGAGCCTCTTCTCGATATTTTCTCTAGGTCATGTCTCAAGATCTTTAAATCTGTTAGTTAGTAGGCATCTTATTAGGAAATAAAAACAAGATCCAATTGAATTAGCAAATTACAGACCCAGTTTAAATCTTCCCTTTATGTTTAACTATTTCAAAAAGTCACAATCTCCATAATAGTGCTCTTCCTCACAAAAAATCAGTAAGGACTCACAGAACAGCAAAGGTACACAACAAAATGACAAATGACCTGCACTTGACCACGGCCGCATCTCACTATAGTCTAGTTTTACTGTAGTTGATCTTATTGCTAAATTCAACATTACAGATAAATGACATACTCAGAGGTGGATTACAGAAGTGTGCTGGATTTCAGGGACAGGCATTAGGAGGGTTAAAATCATACCCGATTGTTACCATTTAATCCTTTAACGTAAGTAGATAAAGGAGTGCTGCAGTGCTCTGTCTTAGGCCCTCTGACAATAACAAAGCCCAATAAAATAAATTAATAATCTTGACCCTAAACTCTGGAATAGCCTTTCTTAATGATCAGGGTTAAGACACACTTCTTAAATTTAGATTGGGTAACAGACATGTCTTTAGCCAAGCATACACATAACGTATCGCCTTACCTTCTAATGCAGTTATGTAATATGCAAATGATTATCACGCTTGCAATCAGACAATTAGCTGCTACTCTAATTATTCCTATTAATTGTATGTGGTTAAATGTCATTAACGGTGTGATTTATATTATTTCAGAATTGTACCTTTGTGCCATGTGGACATTGCTCTGACACAGTATATACAGTACAAGTACAGACGCAAAACACATGTGAGAATATGGACAGCTGCTGATATTTTTTTTTAGGGTGGAACCTGCTGTCAAGGTTGCAAAGTCTAAAATGAACACATTCGACAGCACAGCTGCCACATTTCCCTGGTTGTACTGGAATATTGCATACTGTTTAATTTACTGATTTAATGTTAAAATGTAATGTTGTGGTCTACTTTGATCCTCAGATTATCAATACCTATTTATTGCAGGTGGATTTTCACTGTTAGGATAAGCAGATCTCCAAATCTGCAACACACATTTTCTTTTGTTTGTTGCTTCGTTTAAAATGTTAGCAAATGCATGCTTAAATAAATGCACAATGTTTTTAGCATAACATTACTTACCAAAGCAACACACACACACAAAGACTGATCAATTTTAGTGGATTTTACTTGTAAAATATTACAGCTTTTCTGTTGACTGTAAAATATATGAAAAAAAGTAATTATTAAAAGTTATTATTTTACACTATTTGGCAATTTCTGAAAAAGGGAAAAGTTTAAGGCATCAACTATGTTTGCTGATAACTGTAGGATCAACAAAATGTAATTGGCCTTCATTAAAGAAAATCTTCACAGCTTGTTTAAAATGCAATTCATGCTCTTCATTGATTCTCATGATATTAATATTTCCTTTTTATTGCAGGTGGATTTTCAGTGTTAGGCTATGGAAGCTTTGGCTTTATGTTTTGCAAAATGTATAACAAACTGTTCACTTTTTAGAAGTACACTACTGGCCAAAAGTTTGGGGTCAATAGGATTTTTAAACGTTCTGAAATAAGCTTCTCCTGCTCACCAAGTCTGCATTTATTAAATCAAAAATACAGTTTTAAAGATGAATTTTCAGCTTCATTACTCCAGTCTCCTTCAGAAATCACTCTAATATTTATTATTATTATTATTATTATTATTATTAATAATAATTGTAATGTAATAGAGGCAATAATGACTGGAGTAATAAATTCATTTGAAACGACATACAATAAGAAAGAAGTTATTAAAAATGTTAATAAATATTTAACAATTTAACATTTTTTTTACATTTAATAAATGCCGCCTTGATGAACAGAATAATTTTCTTTAAAAAAGAGAGAAAAAAAATAACCCCAAACTTTTGACTGTTAGTGTACATCAAGCAAACAAAAAACAAACAAACAAACAAAAAATAATATATCTCAATCAATATAATAAGTTTAAGCTAATATTAAAGTAATCGGGATATAATACTGTACCTTTTCATGTAAATACAACGATAGCACAAACTTATCAGACTTCAGATAGACCTTTGTAGCTGATTGGTCAATAACAAGCCCCAGGGGCGTGGATCAATAGGCTGACAGTCTTATATATACTCAGAATGAGATGCAAGTCTATCAACGAACAGGTTCAATCAGCAGTCATGAGGTCTTTGGTGTTCCTGGTGCTCCTTGGAGCTGCCTGTGAGTAGAAACTCTATTCATCAATTTATAGCAAATACAAATTTCACTCAACTCAATTTGCAGGTAATTGTAGTCTGTATACTAATTGTACTTTCACATTTGATGCAGTTGCTCTGGATGATGACAAGATTGTTGGTGGATATGAGTGCCAGCCTAATTCCCAGCCCTGGCAGGCGTCTCTGAACTCTGGCTACCACTTCTGCGGTGGCTCTCTGGTCAGCGAATACTGGGTTGTGTCTGCTGCTCACTGCTACAAGTCGTAAGTGAAATCTTCATTAACAAGTTCATATATCTGAGTCTCCACAGCTCTAACCGGCTTCTGGTTTGGTCTTTTAGACGTTTGGAGGTTCGTTTGGGCGAGCACAACATTGTCATTAATGAGGGTACTGAGCAGTTCATCACCTCCGACAAGGTCATCCGCCACCCCAACTATGACTCCTGGACCATTGACAGTGACATCATGCTGATCAAGCTGAGCAAGCCCGCCACCCTCAATCAGTATGTGCAGCCTGTGGCCCTGCCTAATGGCTGTGCTGCTGACGGCACCATGTGCAGAGTCTCTGGCTGGGGAAACACCATGAGCTCCAGTGAGTGACAGGCTTCATGATGTTACCTCCCGCAGACCTCATGATCATACCACTACAGCTTACTGCATTTCGATCCTTCTTTTTTTGTAGCTGCTGATTCCAACAAGCTTCAGTGTCTGGAGATCCCCATCCTGTCTGACCGTGACTGTAAAAACTCCTACCCCGGCATGATTACTGACACCATGTTCTGCGCTGGATACCTTGAGGGAGGAAAGGACTCTTGCCAGGTAGAGAACGGCAAATGCTGTTGAAGTACAAACATCAACTGAGCTTTTGGTAATAAGTGGTTATGTTTGTCCTGCTCAGGGTGACTCTGGTGGCCCAGTGGTGTGCAACGGTCAGCTTCAGGGTATTGTGTCCTGGGGTTATGGCTGCGCTCAGAAGGATAATCCTGGTGTTTACGGCAAGGTAATGTAGTTGTTGTTGTTGTTTAACAACTGGTACATACAGTATGAAGAAGTTATATGACTTATGATTTCTCTTTTCTTCAAGGTCTGTGTGTTCAGCCAGTGGATCGCTGATATCATGAGAAACAACTAAAACCGATTCTTGATCACATACAGCTTCTAGATCTGCAATTCATCTGCAATGTTTGTCTTTGGTTTGTAGATTAAAAACCTGTGTGAAAATAAAAACTTTCAAAAATATCCTGCTTTCTCCGAGAGTGTCAATTCAGTTCATTAGGTAGTACCGCAAGGTTCAGTATTTGGACCACTACTTTTCAAACTGTTCTTGATAACCCTAGGAGATATTATTAGAAAACATATGGATAGTTTTCACATTTATGCTGATGATTCAGTTAACAACACTCACATAATGTATAGCTGATGTGGAAGCCTGGATGGCTGGTACTGATTACTGTTAAATTCACCAAAAAACAGACGTTTCAATTATTCATCCAAAATCGTTCTCGTGGAAATCCAGATAAGAAATGGTCCCGTGACTGAGCCTGGCTTGACTCAAGGTTTTATTTTTCTTCATTTCTGTCAGCTGTTGTAGTTTGGGTTCAGTGCCACAGTAACAATCCACTTTGCCATACTGTTGAATCACATCTTACAACACTGACACTGGTTTTGAACTGAACAGAATCAACATTGACCTCATCTAAAAACATATATATATATATATATATATATATATATATTAGTCTTTTGTGATCAGCTTAATGTTAAATTTAATGATAAACTAAATTGCAATCTGCTATTGGGCCAGTTTTTTTCAATCTGGGTGCATTTAAATTATACTGAGTATGTACTGTACTACCTTTTGTATTTTGAACTTACTTAAATACCATTCAAAAACGTTATAGCCTTTAAATGAATGTAGGTAGTAGTATGAAAGAAATTCAGATTCAGAAATTCACCACATCTACCATTGTCATTATCACAGAAACAGTTGCCATGCCTAAATCCTCTTTTGTAGCCTCACTGAATATAAATGTTTCTGCTTTATTCACATACAAAGAGTGAATCAAACAAGATGAAGGTGGCTACACAAAAAAAGTGCAAGATTTTTGCTGACCCCCGACATACAGTATAGGTCTTCAGGGAGCATACGGTATGGAGCTGACATTTTCCAAACAATGAACTCTATACTACAGGGTTTAGCAGCGACTACACACTTAAGACTCACACTATGCTATCCGAACCGTGCTCAGGCCCGTTTCCCGGATAATTTTAGAAGTGTGAGTGCGCTGAATTGGGCTCAGGCACGGTACAGTTGGCTGGCCCTGGCCCAGTTGGAAGAGGTGTGCCTGAGCCCGGTTCACTTGAGCTTTGGCGCGATACGCTTGTAGTGAGAGTGCAAAGTGCGCCTAAGCCCCAAACTGAAGAGGAGACGTGACTTTTGGGGACTGTTTCATATGGATTTATTAATCATTCTTACTGTTTAATGAACGCACACTGTCGTAGATTATTAAAGACGCAAACCCCTCACTGCACAACAGCTGCGCCTTTAGTAAACCTTATAATTCCTGCAGCATGAGGACGTCATGATTGTTTATGAGCGTCAAAAGTGGCTGATCTGTACGGTGAAATACTTAACTGTGTGTCACTGCATATCAAACGACTAAAACGATATAATCATATAAAGAAATCTCCACTGAAATCTCTGAGAGTGCTTCTCTTACACTGAATAGCGCATCATTGATGACGTAAGCGTGCTCAGGCCCGAATGCAATGTGACCGCGGGCCGTCGGGGGAGACGGGAGGGTTGACAAGGCTGGTGAAGGGCCATGACCCCCCGCCCCCCCATCTCAGCAGGATGTTTTCACACCTCTAGTTTGAAAAAAGTCAGGAAAGTGGGTGAGTTCAGCTTTGTTTAGGTGGGAGTGTTGAGTGGCGAAAGAGGGAAGGGTTTGCATAAATAATAAGGGGAGTTTTAGTAAGTGAACTACAGCTGATTTTCACAGCGGCAACACAGACACAGTGGAGATAGACAGTGATTACTTTTACATGGAAATCAGTAATCTAATTATTTGCCTTATCTGAATAAGACAATAATAAGACAATAAGACAATAAAAGATTGCTTAAGGTGTTTACATGTTTAGATTTGGAGAGCAACATATACAGCAGATCTTTCAGTCCCTAATATTGTAGTGATATTAAGGAACTGTAAACTTAGTAATTAAATTATTTTGACTAAGGTATGTTTTTAAAAACTGAAAGAGTACTGCTGACAATAGTAACTAACTTTGCCATCTGAATAAACATACACAAATAACACTGATTACGTACTTACCAAATCCGTAGACACAGGACAATCAACATAAACTGGAACCGCGTCTTTTAAAAAATTAGAGCAAAAAGCTCTAGGGTAAAAAATGTTCCTTACAAACATATTTTTGTTGTGTGTTAGCAGACCACAATTCACACGTCCACACGCGATCAGTGCTCTCACAGCGGGAAAATGGAAACAAAATTGTTGTTGCGGCACATTTATAAACGCAACACTGACGACCCATGTCTCCGAACAATCCTTCTTCCACTTGTTTTAATTATGGTTGGCAACACAATGTGGCGTCTTTCTGCCGTCTGAACACTGTAACAGATAAAAACTTCTTCTAAGCTGTATCATGCATATCAATGAAGTTGCACCTCATTCACAATAGCACACTGATTGGTTCAAACCAACAATTAATGCTGAAAGCTCAAAGACGTCATATCAGACAACAGACATCCAGTCTCCAAGCTGGAATTTACACAAGGATCTCATGGTCATAGCTTCAAAATTTGCTCAAAATAATGCAAAAACAACCAATTTTCACTTTTTTGTGAAATGTATGTGCAACATGCAAACTCCACACAGAAATGCCAACTGACCCAGCCAAGGCTCGAACCAGCAACCTCCTTGCTGTGAGGCAAATGTGCTACCCACTACACTACCATGGCACCTAGACATATATATGACTGTCAAAAAATGTGACATCTCAAAAAACTGTGTTTTGGCGTTTCATGACACTTTAAGGGACAGTGGAAGGTCAAATGGATACAGAAGCTGTGACACCTAGATTTAACCACAGTTCTTTTGAGTAATAATGAGTCATGTCACATTTTATTTATACTTCTGCATTCATCTTGTTTGCTGATGAAGGTGGGAAGTAAACTGGAAACTAATGTCATAACTTCAGGCAACAGTGCCTTCAGTGCAGAGCGAAGTTTATAAGTTCTTTAAAAGCTACTTTTACTTTTTTAAAAGTTACTTTTAAAATTCTACGCTTTCTTTTCAGCCTATGGTTTTAAAAAACATTATTATCCCAGATCAAGTAAAAAGTTACCATTAACTTGAAATTAACATCTGTGTTTCTGGCAATATGCGAATGCGGAACCATTCTCAAATCTTGTTTTTATTCCGGACACGTCAGACTGTTGCACCGTCACTTCTGCGGTGCTGCTTGCTGTCACCTATAAGATCATCTTATATCCTACATGAAGTAAAACCGCAAAACTGTTTCAAGTGGATGCAAATTATGAACATATCGGTGCTCTTTTGAGTTCGACTTATTTATTTAGTATATATAGCGTTGTGTGATAGAGGGGTTTAATTTTCGGTACTGGTGTCCTTCATCGCATCTTGAAATGCGGCTCACGCTACGGGCGTTGATTTCTCATGGCCGGGTGGCCCGTAAAATGGGACTCGGACCGGAGTCCAGGATTAACCTTTTGCGGAATTTACTGACTGGTCTCGTGCGACATGAGAGAATAGAGACAGGCCAAGCTCGAGCCGATGAAGTCCGCTTTTACGCCGAGAAGGCAAGTACACAAACCTGCTATAAGTTCAGTACTTGGTTTAAAAGCAATGTTATGGTAAATACTAAAATATTAGTATGTTTAAATGTCCAGGATTAGTGAAATTGTGGTATATTTGACATTTTAAAGAGTATTAAACACGAGGGGAATTTTTAATATTTTTTAAAACTTGGATGTTGTTTTAATGTTTATGTTTTCCTTTTTAGTTGATTGATTATGCTAAAAAAGGAGATACTGATGAAAAGGCAATGAAAATGGCTGACTTCTGGCTTACAGTAAGTTTTTATTTATTTACATTTAGTCCACAAACTTTTCTTTTTCAAAAACTACATTTAGTGTTTTTATATTTTTTCCCTTTCAGGAAAAAGATTTGATTCCCAAACTTTTCAAAGTGCTGGCAGTAAGGTTTGAGAATCAGACGGGAGGATACACAAACATGGCTCGTCTTCCTAACAGAGAGAATCTGGACCGAGCAGCCATGGCTGTGCTGGAGTATAAAGGCAACCCCTTCCCACCGCTGTACCCTGTCAAACGTGTCAGTGACCTGAACCTGGTCAACCAACTTCTGAAAGGATACCGAGAAGAACGAGCTCAAATGGCCATCGAGAAAAAGGACTCATAATATTGCACTGTATTTGTACATTTCATGTAATTAATGCACTATAGATTTAATAAAAAAATCTGTTTTGTGTGTATGGCTTTCTGATGCTGAAGTACATTTGCACATACAGTAACAGTAGTGTGTCCAGAGCAAATATATGCATATTATTTGCTGTAAACGATCCTACATGTTTAGTAAAACTATCAAACTTTGAGGAAGATGTTATGTTGTGGAAATGTAATAATTTCATTTTAGTATTGAACTGACGAGTCATTATTTATGACACAGAACCAGTCATAAGGATTGAAATTTAAATATATCCATCAAATGAAAGCTGCATACATTTTCCATTTATGTATTTTGCTGGGAGAGGACAATGTTTGACAGAGATACAGCTATTAGAATATCTGTAATCTGGAAAAATCTAAATAATTATAAAATCGTCTTTAAAGTTGTATGAATGATGAGCTTATAGCAGTGTACATTACTAATCCAAAATTGAGTTGTGATATGTTTAGAAAAGATTATTTACAAAATGTCTTTATGAAACATGATCTTTACTTAATGTTCTAATTATATAATCAATATCATTTTTTTTACCCATATATGAATTTTTGTTTATTTTTTAAACCAGTGTAACATAAGACTAGTTGGTAACACTTTATAATAACTACACACTGAATTATTTATTATGCATTAGTAAAAAAGTTAATTCATTATCTGTTAAGCATTAACTCTAACAGACGTTAGTAAGCAGTTTATAACTGCAGATACAAATGCTCTATTCTTGACTTATAAGAACATCTAAAATGTGTTTAATGATTGTATTTTCATACTTTGTTAATCATTAATTTTTCATTACTAAGTTAAGTATTGCATAATTTACAAACCAGTTGTTTAAGAGAATTCGCTGGTTTTTAAAGCTTATTCAGGATGTGGAAATGAATGATTAATGACCTATTCAAATTAAAATATACGTATCTTATTTTCAAGCACATATTAATAGATAAATTGTATGTTAATAAATGCTTTATTAACTTCATCCACTTTTGTGACCTAATCAAGTGAGGACTATGCTTTATGAATCGCCTTTAAATGACAATTAAAGGCTTAGTTCTGTTCTAAACAGGAAAAAAAGACATACAAATGAAACTTAAAATGAAAAATAAATCTTTGCATTCTTAACTAAAATCAAACTACTGTGCAGTTTAAACATCGCTAAATAACATTGAAATGTATGTTAAATTAATATATTGTTTTTTTTTAAAATCCAATTATATGTTATATTTCGACGTTTGATGTATATTGTTCAATTGATACTAAGCCTTTAATTGTCATTTATTAAGGATTTATAAAGCATAAAAAGTCCTCACTAGATTAGGTCACATAACACAGTTAAGTTAATAAAGCATTTAGTAACACAATATAACTATTAGTACATGCCAGAATAATACAATATATCAGCGTTGGTTTAAATAGTTCATTAATCATTTACTAACTCATTCTCAATGTTCTTAAAATACACCAACTCTTAAATACAAATGATTTGTAAATAATGACATTTAATTTAGTCATGAAAAAATTATCAGTAACAAAGTATGAAAGTACAACTATCAAGCACATTTTAATTTTAATTTGCTATCCCTAATGCTGAATAGATTATTAAAGTGTTACCAACTAGTTTTGTGGTTCAGGGGCACATTTGGCAAAAAGGAAACTACAAATTGTTTTATGTTAAAATGTATTACCAAAAACAATAGTGCAGGAAAATTGATCAAATCAGTAAAAACAAATATGAATCTGATCAAAATTACAAGACTTTGCTAGTGTTTGGATGGAAACACCCTGCTTTTATTGGCAAAAATAATTACTTGAATTATAATGAATTATAAATACTGAAAAATGTAGGATTTTTGAGAACTAAAGACCCCAATGATAGCAATTGATTATACAGATTATAGAAGGACAGATATAAAAACTTTTGTCAAGCATAGACCATACAAATTGAAAAGACGAGGATTTCCTTTGATTAATGAAGGAATGAAAGCATACAAGCTTTTAAATGGATTTAAGCACCATGATAGCACTTACAACTTCCTTCACTGCTCAATGAAACAAACAAGCCAGTGTAGTAAAACAGACCATTTTAATTTGGCAAAAAAAAGGTATGCACTGCCAAGTCATTTGACACTATTAAAACGCATTCAGTGTGAACAGTGCAACAGAAATGTGCTTAAACTAAATCTTTCTGTGCTCCCCGATGTGATGTGCTAATATCTATCATACATTCATAAAGTGTGCTCTCTCTTCTCTGCTGTGCACACACTCACTTAAAGGGATAGTTCGCCCCAAAAGCTAATTCCCTTATCATTTACTCACACTGAATAGTTCTAAAATTATGATTTTTTTTCTGTTGAACACAAAGCAAGATATTCTGAAACTGCATTGACACCCATATAGCAACAAAAAAGGGTCAACAGCTGTTTTTTTTATCCAGCATTCTTCAGTATATCTCCCTTTGTGTTCAACAGAGGAAACTCCAACAATTCTGCAAGTCGTGGAAGGTGAGTAAATGATGACAGAAGTTTTGTTTTTGTGTGAACTATCCTTTTAAGAGACGGAAAAACCATGGCAAAGCCTTTTCTGCTGGCTTCCAGACAGATCAAGTTCAGCAATTTTTAATATTCAGTGACTTAATGACCAAAGCTCTCAATACAAAAAAACGGGAACCTAGCTTTGATGATTCTTCAAGTATGGTTCTTCTCATTAAAAAAACAAACAAAGAATATAAATGTCATTATGTACATTACATATAGGATTATATTTAAAGCAGGTCAATCAAGGTTATATAGGATATGTTTATATATAACAAATATGATCCACAACTGGTTGTTTTAAAAAAAAAAAAGAAAAGAAAAGCAGTGAATTTTACAGACAAAATCTTTACATTTTATCTGTGCTGTACATCACTGTATTGCAACATGGTTAAATTTTCAAGGGTCTCCAATGATAATAAGGGCTCATAAACTGTAAAGTGCTCCATGCAGTCGATACAAAGTGTTTCTGTAAGAGCAGAGCTATGATTTCATCAGACGCTCAAGTAAACAAACCCTAGGACAACCCCAGTGGACTGAACGAGGCGATTTCTACTCGCTGACAGAATGAAAGATTTCCATATCCACCGTGAGTGTTATTACGTGTACAAATATGTAACAAAGTCTGCTGAAATTGAATCTCAACTCAACTGTTAAATGAGTTTTTGTACTCGACACACCCCTGCTCTGCATTTTCCCCAACCAAACCTCTGTTGTGGAATGAAAAATACAGAAAGAACGGCATGTCAAGTCTTCACTCATCATCCGCTTGAGTTAAATATCATCTACGTACAGTACTGTAGCTATAAACAGTGTTTACTGCGTACAAAATTAGGACTGCTAGTTGGGAGAACTAGGCACACCCAAAATTACGTTGAATATATCGGAATGTAGACAAAGCACAAACATGCATGGTTTACAAATACTGCCTAGTACTTCCGGTTTAACATCCGTCTCTAGCAGTTTTCACTGTGGATGGGAGTTAAAAAATATAAAAAGCCTAAATTATCTCTACTGTACAGACAATAATAGTAAATTAATTCTCCAAAAACGTAAAAACATGAGATGAATACTTGGTTCTGTTGCATTAAAATGGCATGGAAATGCAAATACTAACGGCACCACTTGAAATGAACAAAGCATTAAAAAAATAAGTTGAGCTCACTGTACTTTTACTGTACACATCGCTATCCTACTTTCACATTAAGATTGAAGTATCTATACTCGTCTCCTGTCACTCTATTGCACTGGCTGTATATTATCCCTCTCCTGTCGCTGAAATATTTATTGCTTCTTATTTTTTAGGAGCGGGTTACATCCCACTCTCTCCACGTCCTGCAGCTCGCGTGTCTTATTACGAATTCAACAATACAGATGTTTTGGTAACTTTTTTTTTTAAATGGCTCCACTTTTTCACGCTTGCCTTAATATAATCTATTGAAATATTGAACTCTTTTCCACCTCACAGATGTTTGAAAGTAGTTTCCGCATGGCCTGTTCCTCCGCGGGCCGCTCTAGGCATTGGAACCCATCCCTGTGGCCCCTTGCATACTAAAATACTCGGTGAAGTGGGACGTTAATCTGGGAGGAGGAGGAGGAGAGTGCGCCGAGCTGCGTGGTGGTATTGGAGGAGGAAGGGAGGAGAATGTTGACGACAGGTCCGCCGTTGTGGTGATGATCTTTTGCTCGCTGTTTCTTGGCACTTCCTGTCCCTTTCGAGCCACCGCCTCATCTATTGTCTTCACAGGGTCCTTAATAGGGAAATATGATGTGGAATATAATTGATAAAATGACTGTACACTATTAAATAATTAATAAATAATTTTTTTGCATCTATTGTTCCATGAAGAAACCTCAACATCCATTAAAAACTTTCCATTCCTTCAAATATTCTTTAGGGTGTTAGAGAGCTGAAAACTCCAGGCACTCTTCTGAAAATGCCTGTAGGTGCTTTAGAGCCTTAGGGTGTATGATAAAGAATTCCTGTGAAAGTTTTACAAATATCTGTCATTAAAGCAGCTAGAACTCTGCAGGTCTCAGGTACTGAATTCAGGCATATTTTTTGACTGGTCAATACTTGGATGGAAGACCTTGAAAAACTGGTTAGATGCAGTAATATGCATTCCACTGAATGGTATGACTTGGCTTAGCCATATACCCCAGCAAACAATTTTTGTTTTCAAAGGATGTCTAATAGACGCCTAAACATAGTCGTCTTGGCTAAACATAGGCTAAATTCAGGTAGACATCTACACACAAAAAAATCGGGGGGGGGGGGGGGGGTTTCTACCCAACTGTTGGGTTGAGGCATTTGGGTAATTTTTGGGTAGTGCTATGTAACCCAAACTTGGGTAATTTTCTGGGTAATAATTTCTAGGACTTGAATGAATGCAACCCTAGCACCACACAGGCACATCAACCCAGCTCCTTGGGTCAAATCAACTCCCAGCAGGGGCTGACTGCGATGCCACATAAATATATTATTATTATAAATGTTTACAGGCAACCCATAAATATGAAACAAATTGTTTTAAATGCAGTTCACAATTTGTGTTTAGTTTTGTATGATCTCTGAGCTAAAGTGTATTTACAAAGTGTAATGTGCTGAACAAATGTAATGGAACAAAAAATGAATAAAGCTAATACAATATTCACCTGTTTGTTTTTTATGTGGTTAATGATTTTAAAAGAAACATAAAAATTACATTTGAAAATATAACCTATTAATTAAGTCAAACTAACCTATTATTTATGTAAAAATAACCAATTATTGGGTAGAAAAAACAACACATTTTTGGGGTTAAAAATAATAACCCAATTACTTGGGTTAATTTAACCCCTGATGTGTTCTGTCCTATATTTACCCAGCAATAAGGTTAAAAACAATCCAGTTCGGTTAGTTTTTAACAATGTGTTTTTTTAGAGTGTAAGATTAGGCTAAAACTAGACTAGTCATCAAATAAACAGAAATTAATAACTACACATGTTAAGTTTGTCTAATCTGTCTATTTGACGACTAGTCTAGTTTTGGGCTATTCTTACATGTCTATTAGATTTTCACTGTCAGCCCAAGTTTACCTTGTTTTAGCCAAGCTGTCTACATTTAGATGTCTATTAAACACTAAATTGTTTACTGGGGCCTGTCAACCCTCCTGTTTTTGCTGGGATTCTCCCGTATTTTACCATTCTATCCTGCTATCCTCCCATATTTTTCCCATAATCTTTCTATGAAAAGTGAAAGTACCACACAGAGCCGATCTCAAATGTGATATAATTGCAAGAGCTGTTCAAGGGAATTGTGCTTTTGCTTTATTTTGGCTTGAAAGCACGTTGAAATGAATATAAAAATGTCTGCAAAAACTTTCTTTCCATTAAAGCTGTGAATCGAACGTCGGCCTTCCTACCTCTGAATCAGTGAATGCGTGTATTAGCGCTGACTGACAGGCACGCTCCGTATGATAAACTGTTCCCAAATCAGCTTACACGCCATTTAAAATGGAGCGAAAGTGGACACTTTTGGATTTGTGTGTGTTAACAGACAAATACACTTAATAATATGTAAACCTGTCTGTCCTGCATGTTGTATTTGATTGAGCATAAACAGTTACTAAAGTAATCAAATGCTTTCATTAGCCTAGATCTGTGCATTCTTACAGTGACACTTCTGATATCAAACAAAAATAAATGAGAGATTAAGTTACTGCTCTTCACTAAATAGCTATCGTTTAATCAATATTTAAATCAAAAAGTGAAGATGTTATAACTTGATTTAATTTCTGAATAGGCCATTGATTTTAATAGGCAAAACATTTTTTTTTTTTCAGTATTTCCTAATGTTTGCTATGTATTCTATCATCTGAAGGTAATTATTGTCCCTTATTTTTACATCCCAATGTTGACAGGTACTGTATAGGCTTAGCACAGTTTGGAACAGCTTGGCTTGCTTAGCTGCAGTTTAGTGCTGCTTCAGAGTGGGTGGGATTAGCAGTGTTGGGGAAGCTACTCTAAAAAATAGCTGAGCCACTGTCAAACTACACTTCTAAAAAAGAAGCTAGCACACTACAAGTTACTTCCTAAAAGAAGCTAATTACATTGAAGCTACTTTTATCACAAAGGTGTATATGTGACCGAACCATCTTTTGAAACTGAGATTTATATATTCTCTAAAAAGCCGAATGAATACACTTTCTATTGATATATGTTTTTTTAGGATAGGACATTATTTTCCCAAGATACAACTGGAATCTAAGGGTTCAATCGCCTTTTAAGTTGTTAAAACTAAATTCTTAGCAATGCATATATCTGACATGAGTCTGGTGAGAGGCGTCACACGAGAGGAACACATCAAACAAACCAGCATAACAGACACTCACTGACAGCCTAGCACTGCCCAACAGCAAAGAGATCTACTGCCTAAATATAGTGATTTAGGGATGATCAACAACAATGATATAACAAAAAATAAATAAATAAATCTTTGGGGAATCAAAAATGATTCTTCCTTTGGGGAAGATTAATTAGATAAATTAAAGTAAAAAGTTCTGAACTTATTATTGTGCAAAGAGTAGTCATACGTCATTTGAAAAGCTTCCCAGTCTGATTTTAAATGTTTACCATCTACTGTGATTCATTTATATTCATAAAACATAAAGACAAAATATAACTCATATTCAAATTAGATTTTTTTACTCCACAGCATCTTATACTCACTGAGTGGATAGAGAAGAGCTCTGTGAAGTTTGGCTGAGAGTCTCCCAGGAAGGAGCTATTCCCATAAGCATGATGAGGGAAGCTTTCTGCCCCCATGCCTTTAGGACTGGAGAGAAGAATTCCTATCTGTGATGTACGCACATGGTAGGGGAAGTTTTTATTGGCTGCTGACGGACGTGTGATGGCCTAGAATCACAGGATATAATCAAGATTATTTAATGATTTTACCAGCTTAAATAAACAATGTATCTATCAAACCTTTATCAGGCACATACTGTATAATCAATCATATAATGTTTTTCATACAAGTCATTTAAGTTCAAAACACTCCAGGGTTTTTCTAATGAGTGCCCCATAAAAGGTTAAACAACAACAACGATGATCATACCAGGAAGACGACATGAGCATAGAGATGAATGCCAAGTTGGATTCCGTTCACAATCTTTTCCCTGGCCCAGCGAGAGATGCCAAAGTTGGCAATTAGAGCCATGACTGGCACGGCAAAAAACCTATGGTGAAACATTAATGGATGAAAAGAGGAACAGCAGCTTTGTACTGTCAATCTTCTTTACAGCTTTACAAAGACTGTGGAGAGTTACAACAGCATCTTGAGTGAAAGTAGAGAAAAACAGTTTCAGTGCGTTCCCATGAAAAGACTAACATTGCTGTGTCCGTTTCGCAAAAGTTCATGTGCTACATTTTACTGCAGTTTACATGTCAAATGTCCACCGGGTTGCGACACATTTTTTTTTTTAAACCAATGGTATTAGGATCAACACACACTCAAGAGGTGCGTCCCATTTTGCATACTTGTGAACTATTCTGAGCCACTTTGTAGTATAAATAGTGTGAGAAGTGTGTCCACTTTGAAAATCCAAACAAGAAGCACTTCAAATACCTAGATGATGCACTTAATTAAGTGAAGTGGGAAATACAACGGTCAAATGTATTGCCCTAAGAAATTTCTTGATTACAAAGTGCAATTAGTATAGAGTATAGTAGTGCATATGCAGAGTATAGTACTGTATATATCTAAGGACACAAATTAGACATTTAAGAGAGGCGATAAGCAAAGCCAATCAATTTATTTGCTTAAGTAGTATTTTTTGTTGTTGTTGTTTTACACCAATAGGTGCAATAAGTGATGTTTTGGCACAAATAAAACATAGTAGCACAGAGTAGCAACAGTTTCTTTAAAATTAAAACATCTGAGTAAAATGAAAAGGGGCTGGACAAGGTTTGTAAGTAAGTTTTAAGTTTTTGCATTTAGGTTTCAAAACGAGCCTTTACAGTCAAGTTTCAAGTCAAGTGCTAAATCACAATACAGTACAACATCTAAGTCTTCAACTTAAAGGCATAGTTTACCCAAAAATGAAAATTTACTCACTATATACTTAATTTGAAGAAAGCTGGAAATCTCAAACCACTGACTTTCATATTTGGAAAAACAAATACCATGGAAGTCAATGATTACAGGTTTCCAGCTTTCTTCAAAATATCTTCTTTCATGTTTAACAGAAGAAAGAAATTTACAGAGGTTTGAAACAAGTGAGCAAATGATAATAGACTTTTCATTTTTGGGTGAACTATCCCTTTAAATCTCCCAGACTTGAGTTATCAGTGCTTTTTGCTCAATATAGTGCAAATACATTCATAGAATATTTTGGAGTTGTTAGTTGTTATCATAGATATATCAAATATGGACATCAGTCTAGAGCAGGGGACACCAGGGTCCTGGTGGGCCTGTGCCCTGCAGAGTTTAGCTTTAACTTGCCTCAACACACCGGCCTAAAACCTTCAAGTATACCTAGTAGGACCTTGATAGGATATATAGGTTGTGTTTGGTTAGGATTGGAGTTAAAAGCTGCTGGATACCGGTCCTCCAGTACCGAGTGTGTTGACCCCGGTCTAGAGTAATCACAACTTTGACATTTGGTAAAGTCTTTACAAATCAGAGGGCTAAAACCTAAGTCAAGTTCAGGTCTTCTCAGGTCTTGAAGTCATCATATTTGGGATTGGAGTTCAAGTAAACTACAAGTCCTGCTACTCATATCCACAACACTACAGATTATCAAACAAACAAAGCAGGAACTTCGGTACAGAGAAGTCAAGTTGATGACGTTTGACAACATGCTGACTTCAAAAAGCTCTTATTACACTATTTTTAAAGGTTCTTAATTCTATTTTTGAAGATCACAAACAATTCATTTACATCTGCGGTGGAAAATTAATTTTATTTATTTGTTCTATGTATGAGATGTTTAAGTTAGCCCATTTTTGGCTAAGTTTATGACTGTTTATGTTCATCCTATTGGTATACATTACAAGGCCCGGGCGTGCGTGACCACTTTGACATGGTATTCATTACACGGCAAGGGTGTGCGTGACCACTCTGACATGGTCACAGACAAGATTTGGGTGCCTACATGAGGATTTAATAAGCTATATGTTCAGGTGGAAGTTAAGACTGACACATAGATGGTCAAAGGTCAAATGTGTGTGCGTTGATGTAACTGTGATTCATTCTCTATGTCTTTCTTGACCTTGTGAGCCTAGGAAACTAGATATAAAAAAAAAAAACACTCTGTTTCGGTGTCTCACACTCTGCAAAAACCTGTGTTGCTGTATGATTGTCTGACCTTCTTTGCAAAGAATAAAACTTTAAAAGACACTCTGGGTAAGACTTTGTCTTCTTTACCACTGAGAGAAGCCTCGTTAAAGAAAATAGCCACTACAACATCCATAAGAGGCAAAAGAAGGAAATAATGTGTTAATAGCAGTGTGACCTCTTTTCTCATTGTATGAAAGTGTTAATCCAAGGATCTGGTCTCTAAACCTCTCCTCTCTGAGACTCTGCAAGTGTAATCTGCTCTGATTGGTCAGATGATGAAATCTATATTATTTGTGATTGGTCAATGGCTTACAGCACATGTTTCATAAATGAAACTCCATTACCATATTGGGATTTCACCTCAAGAGTGTTGCTTGAACACAGTGACACAAACAGTAACAACGGTACCAGCTTTTAATTAAACACATATCTTCTTTTGTTTGGGAGAAAACAGGTCCATTTATCATGCACTTTGACCTTTGCAACCCTTTCACATGCATAAACAGCTACATTAAATTGTAATATTTGAAAGAGCATAATAGAGGTACTTATAATTTTGCGATGGAAATAAGTGTGCTTTTAGCGCCAGTGGAAACATTACATGGAAATTTGTGTTAAATGCATCAGAACGGTACATTTATAGCCATTAATATTTCCCTCTGGCCCTTCAATAACAATTTATTTTGAATAAATTAAACAGAGAACTGAAAAATAAAGTGTAGCTTCTTATTTTGTATGTATATTAAATTCGGCATGTCTATAGTATCATCCTATCAGAACTCACCAAAGAGTGTACGCCGTGAAGAAGGGGATGTAGAAAGGCTGTTTTTCAGGGTAGTGTTTGAGGGACACCAGAACAGCATAGCAGAACCAGACGTACGCCAGCAGCTGCAGACCCATTAGACCGTACCCTGCAGGGCTGTCATAAGCATACAGCACCTCGCCTGGATCAAAGAACTACAACACACACACGCAGTGGGAGTGGGAATGGGGAAATCACCGCCCTTGGCATCCCATCTGTATGACTGATGGTTTTAAATCCGACCGTGGCACAATCTGTTAGGCTGCATAAGTGGAAAGTGGCGGAACATTCCTCAAATCCAAACATCTAAAGCTGCATTAGAGTAAAGGGTGACACTGACACCAGACGCAACAGGAGCTCTTCAATGATACCGCGTGAGCTTATCTGGGTCACTCTCTGTACCTGTCTTTCCTCTCTCTCTATCTGTCTGTCTATCTGCCGGCTTCCATTACACTACGCTACAGCAGAACGACATGCTCATGCTGAGTAACTTCATCTCGCAGCATTACATTATGTATGGAGTGGAGTAGCTCTCGGGTGCTGCATGGGAAACGGCACTTGATAGTGTTCAAGGATAATGAAAAGTCCCCGTTTGGTAATATGGAAATTAATAGACGTCTTGAATATATTTATGTGTGGAATTTCTTATGGGGTTATCTATACTTTTTCAATGTTGGTTTTTTATATTATGGGTATGGGTTCTCTGTAATAATTACATTACTTAGTTATTCATTGTTATTGTTTTCATTATTATTAATGCACCTGCTTCAAATACCACATCAATACATTTATATATGCATTTTTTCCTCTTTCATTACATATTTTTCTTGCTTTCAGTTTTCCTTGATTATTATTGTTATTATTGTTTTTGTATACTGTTAATCCATACGTTTTGTTTTTGCACAATAACAAATACAGTATATTATTTGTATCTAATATATTTAATTTATATCTATATTAAATGTATCTTGATAAACCTCAATAAATTTCTGATTTAAATATTTAAAATGTATGAATCTCAAAATACATGTGTCGGTTGAAAAGGGGTTTACAAGTATCGGAATGATAAACGTTCAACCCCTTAACAGTCACCACATTTTTTGGAGTTCACACAAATTATATGTCATATGATATGTTCATATTATGTCAAAAAGTTCAGAAAAAAAACAACATTAAATATCTACTGAAAAAACTGAACTTTTTTGACAAAATTTGTAAATCTTAGTTGTCATTCAGTGTAACAATAGTTTATATGCCAAAAATCTTGTCAGGCTTATTTAGAACATGAGTAATGGCTAACACTTTAATTTAAGTAACCATACTTGAATACTTTACCATACTTTAAGTACACCATTTAGCACTGGTTTAATACCTGCCTATTATTAAGATATCAACTGTTTATTAGCACTTATGAAGTATGATCTTATTTTACATCCCTGATCTTATCCAATACCTAAGCCCATCAATTACCTTACAATTAACTATTAATATGCAGCTAATTAGCAGTTATTGAGCTAAAGGTCTTAGTTAATTGTTTATTATTAGTATGAATTGTACATTAAAGTGTGACAGAGTAATGTGATTATATATATATTCCATACATTAAGTCTATTTAATCATCACAGTGCAGCCACAAAATATTAATTAACTGTCATATTAAGTCATCATACTTTGCCACTATTATTCAAACAACAAGGATTTATGAGACATTCAACTAAAAGTCACTTTATTAAACTGTTTGCTAAATGTTTAGAGCAGAAACTAAAATACAATGAAAAACAAGGTTTCTATCTTTTTTTTCAATAAATAACGAAAGGGAAAACTTATATACACTGTAAAAACCCAACAGTTACCTTTATCAAATAAAATAAGTGTAGTTAACTCAAAATTTACAGAAATTTAATGCTACTCATTTGAAAAGAGTTTTGAACTCAGTGTTGAAGGTAATGAGTTAATTAAATACCTCATTACTTCAACTTAAATGGAGAAGTACACAGTACTCATATACAGGGCCGGCACGTCCATAGAGGCAACCTAGGCGCAGAATAGCGAGAGCGACATCCGTGACACCCCAATCCCAACCCCGGTTTGGGAACCGTTCACTTTTGTTTTCACTTTCGGGTTAAGGGGCGGCGGGATCGTCCTTTGCCTAGAGCAGCAGTTCAGCTTGCTCCGGCCCTGCTCATATAGATTAGGTTTTTAACTCAAATGGTTTGTTGCAATCGGTTTCCTTAAGCGGTTTGAGTTACTTAGCTTATTGGGTTTTACAGTACTCAGTTGGTTTGTGTTCTCTGCATTTATTGTGTTTTACTGTGCTCAAATTGCTTTGTTTATTCAAATGGATTAAGTTCACAGTACTCATTAGGTTTAGTTTTTGAACTTAAATGGTTTGTTGCAATTGGTTTCCTCAAATAGTTTGAGTTACCTTAACTTTTTGGGTTTTACACTGTAGTATTCATTTTATTTTCATGTGTCTCAGTAATTTAATGCCAGAAAATACAAGTTACCAAAAATAAATGACCAGTTTTGGTATAGGTGAATTTACTTTCTAATGTTCATGTATTTGGTAAATAATACAGTATAATGTTTTAATGTTTTAAAGCTGAATTTTTATCATCATGTCTCCAGTCGTCAGTGTCACACAATACTTCTAATATGCTGATTTGCAGTTCAAAACACATTTCTTATTATTATAAACGGTGAAAACACTTTTGCTGCTTAATAATCTTGTATAAACCCTGATATTATTAAAAAAATCTTTTGATAAATAAAAACATCATTTAAAGACAGCATTTATTTGAAATAACAATGTTTTTACCCCCTCCTTCAATTTATTTTAACACTGAAATAATAGAACTAGCTCACTAACTACAAACCTCTATGAATCACAAATATTCTGCATATTTTTCTCCATCTTAAAGATAAATAAGTAAAAATATCTTACCTCTGCTTCATATATGAAGAGTATGATGTAGGTGATGGTGTACACTGTCATATAAATGGACAGTTTCACAGAGCCACTGTGACTTATTCTTGCCCTGGGAGAAATATTAAAAACATTATCACTATACTGTCTGCCATCCTCTAGTAAAACACTGGCCAAAGGGCAACTAGCAGATCCACTAAAAATAAGGGAATTTGAATGCAGGACTGTCTTGACATCTGGGTCACATTAACATGATTAGCGGTGTAAGTCATTAGCCACATTATGTAGGCAGTAAGGCCTCCTACCTGGTGACTGTGAATCCCTTTCCCAGGAGGATCAGCATGAGCAGGAAAATCAGGAAGCTCACAGAGAAGAGTAATTTCCCTGGTGAGACGGAGAAAGTTGCACACAGGTGAACACAAGTAGGCTATGAATCAGGTCAGCATTTAAGAATGAATCCAGTCGCGAGAATACAAATGTGCTGTGCAGTGCTGAAACTCAAAGTAAAGCCTAAAAGAGGATTTTTAGAAGTCATAAACACAAAAAAAGTTTATGGAAGCACTTTTTGCAGGAAAATACTAGTTCAAAATGTAAATCAGTGCTGTGCTTGCTTTCTTTCTAACTCATTCTGAAAAGTATTAAAAGATTGTTTGTTTAACTTCTGTAGTTATTGTTATGGCAAAAAATATTTATGGAAATTATTTTAGCCCACGATGGCTCAGTGGTTAGCACTGTTGCCGCCACTGCAAGAAGGTCGCTGGTTGGAGTACCAGCTGGGTCAGTTCTCCACGTGTTCGAGTGGGTTTCCTCTGGGTTCTCTGGTTTCCCGCACAGTCCAAAGACATGTGGTACAGTTGAATTGAATAAATGAAATGGGCCGTAGTGTATGTGTGTGAAAGTGAGTGTATATGGGTGTTTCCCGGTACTGGGTTACAGCTGGAAGGGCACCAGCTGTGTAAAACATACTGTATGATGGATAAGTTGGCGGTTCATTCCGCTGTGGTGATGAATAAAGGAACTAAGCCGAAAGAAATGAATTTAAGTCTTTTATGATTCATGATTCAAATCTTTTATGATTTTGATTCACACTATTAACTGGCTCATAACCAGATATATATAAAGATATTATATTTATTTGTACTTAAAAAGTACATATTCTGCATGATCTTATTCATTCATTCATTTTCTTGATGGCTTAGTCTCTTTATTAATCCAGGGTCGCCACAGCGGAATGAACCGCCAACTTATCCAGCATTTGTTTTATGCAGCGGGTGGGAAACCCATCTCTGGGAAACATCCATACATTCTCATTCACACACATACACTACGGACAATTTAGCTTACCCAATTCACCTGTACCGCATATCTTTGGACTGTGGGGGAAACCGGAGCACCCGGAAGAAACCCATGCGAACACGGGGAGAACATGCAAACTTCAAACAGAAATGCCTACTGACCCAGCCGAGGCTTGAACCAGTGATCTTCTTGCTGTGAGTCAACAGCACTACTTACTGCGCCACCGTGTCGCCCCATGATCTAATTATACATCCCAAATCCTACTCAATAACTAAACCCAACTATACCTTAATAACTATCCACAAGCATCAAATTAGTAAAAGTCATAGTTAATAGTTTATTAATAGCGAGAAGTGTACCTCAAAATAAAGTGTGACAAACGGTTTCGGTATCATTTTTTTTCTCTTTTGAATAATTATTTTGATATTTAATTCACATAGAAAAGGAAAACTTGAGTTATGATGTCCACTAAAGCAATCTTTCATGTCAGTGCTCAATTTATATGTATAGAAGTTATTTTAAATAGCAAAATAATGTCTGTCAGCTGATTCTGGCCATTAATTATGGCCAGACAGAATCTGCAGACATTTTTGGTATTTCTGCGCAAAATCTTGTCAAAAATCTGCAGAGTTACGCAGAATGACTTTGGGAGTATCATAACTAAAGACTTATTATATTAAATAAAAATAATACATTTTTAAGTTTTATTTAATGTCTACAGTGCAAATCTAATTAGATGCACTTATTTTTAAAACAAAGCAAGTTATAACATATATCCTAAAAGACAGAAAATATTACTTTACAAACTGTATTGTAAATAAATTAAATTAAAATTTTTACATTAGTCAGTAATATTACTAAAATTACTTTTAAAAACTGAATAAATATAAATTTACACACATTTACACAACAAATAAAGATTCAACGATGGGCTAAAAATATGCGAAAATCTGTGCATCTCTGCTCATGCTCAAATAAAAATAAAAAATAAATAAAAATAAAAAATCAGGGTTTATTTAGAGAAAATGACTGCCTGTAAATGATCCTTTACACTGTGTTTTCCACAAAACTAAAATCTTACTTTTTACTTGAGGAAAAAAATATATGAATGATTAAGCACTAATAATATTGTATTATACTATCATAGCATACGATTTCTGAGGAATCATGTGACACTAAAGACTGAAATTATGATGCTGAAAATCAACCTTTGCCATCACAAAAGTAAATAGCAATAAAAAAGGTAACACTATAGTTTAGGTCACAATTCACGGTATTAACAAAATATTAACTAACACTACTATCTTAATAAAATATTAACCCTAACTTTTTATTAATAGTTAGTAAGGTAGTGGTTGGGTTTAGGTTTAGGGTAGAATTCGGGATGCAGAATATCCTACTTTATAACAGCTAATATCTTAATAATAGGCAAGTAATAAGTAGGTAATAGCATGCATTGTGAGCTGAACTAAAGTGTTACCATAAAATATATATATATTCAAAACTCTAAATGTTTCACATATTACAGTTTTACTTATTTTTGATCAAGTATCAGCAACCTTGATTTATTTAACCTTGAACCTTAAAGATTTATCTCAAAAACTTCTGCACACTAGTGTGGTTTCTCAGAGACACAAAAATAACAGCATTCTTCTCACCTAATATCTTGAGACTGCCATTCCCGACGCCATCCCTGGCATAAAGACCCCAGTAAATGCAGAAGAAGAGCAGGCTTAATACTGACAGAGAGGAATCAGAAAGTGAAAGAAAGGATGCCAGAGATAAGAGAGAAGAGAGAAAGATAAGTCACAGCAGCAGCAGTAAGAGCGAAGAGCAGGGAAGTGAATGTGGGAAGCAGATAAGGATGAAAGAAAGAAAGGATGACACAAGAGATATTGTTATGCATCCAGTGTTGCAAAGCCCGGCATCATAAAAAGTTGCTTGTGTTTATCTCTCCGAGTGTGTGCAGTGGCCTTTCTCACCCTCCACTCCAGCCGCAGTCATAAACATCTTATAGGTCGTATGGAGCAGCTGCCTTGCCTTTAAATTATCTTAGAGAATCACACAGAAGGAAAGAGATTCAGTGAAAATGAATAACTAATCCAGAGAGACCGAGAAAAGTGAAGATCCATAGCATTAGGAGATGGCTAAAAATATCTGTAATTTAACACTGGATAATAAGACTTGCAAATTATGCACTGAGACCAGTGCGTCTGAGGTCTTTTATACCTCCAGGACATGGAAACTCACAAGCAAAATAACAAGACAGTGTAAACACGGTGGCAAATATAACCAAGAACGTGATGTCTGTCTCCAGGATGCCTGAAACAGAGAGAACAAAACAAGAAGAGCATTGAATGTATTCGTGATTAATGTCTTAAAGAAATCTCATCATTAATCACTTTCATTTCAAACTAATTATTATCTTCAATGGAATGCAAAAGAAGACGATTAGCAGAATGTTCATACTGCTCCGTTTTTCCATACAATGACTGTAATTGGCGACAAGGAAATCAAATCTATTATTATAGGTCTTTCTCTGTGATTTGTGTTGTACATTATTAGTAATTCACACCAAGAACTGTCAGCATAACTACTGCAAGATAATGATTATTAGTTTATTAGCATCCACATTAATGTGTGATAACATTCGGTTTAATATTATAACTGAAGTTTTGTGTCTGCTACTCTAAATGCACAAGCTTCTTATCATTATTGTCCTTGGCTTGAACAGGTTATATACTTTGTTTTTATGTGCTGAAACATTATATGCGTACATGACTATGAACAATAACTATTAGATTCTGTTTGAGTAAGTTTAATGCAAACCAGGGTTATTCTGTGTCAACCCAACCAGAGGCCACAGCTCAAATTTGAGATTTTTATGCAGGTGCAATGCAATAATGAATGAGAAAGACAAAACTTCAAATGTCATGGATGCAAATTTACAGAATATTCTATGTTTTTTAGACATAGACATATCTCTTTTTAGGGAGGTCAAATTGGCAATATTCATGAATACTGGTTCCAAAACTTTTCCTTTGGTTTCAAAATTATTAAGGCTCTGTCTTGTCTATTTCTAGAGATATTGAGATCTCAATATGACTTTATGAATAAATAAATGTTGCAAAGTTTACACATTTACAGTGGTCAAAAAACAAATGTGGGTCAATCTGGATATAGCTGATACATAGAATATGTTGGAATGTTGGAACAACAAACAATAATACCTAGATGTATCTTGTTTCATTTAAGAAAAAAACAATTGCATAGAACATACAGTACTTGCCTAAGTGTTGAAAACATTATCCAAAGTTTCTGTGGCAGTAACTCAAAGATTTTTAGATACACACACACACATACATACATACATACATACATACATACATACATACATGCATGCATGTTTATTTCTGGCAGCTGGGGAAAAAAACGTAAATTAACGGCCGTTAAATTACAGAAATATACCAAAGTTATAATGGTTTTGGATTTTTCATTACTTTTAGTTTCTATTTCGTTTTGACTTTTTGTTTTCCAATTCAGTTAGTTTTAATTAGTTTTTAGAGGGAGATTTAATAGTTTTTATATTTTAAAATTGCTTAGTTTTAGTTTAGTTTTTATTAGTTTCAGTATTAGTTTTAGTTTTTTCTAAATAAGAATATTTGTTAGGTGCGAGATTCAAAATCATCAGGATAAATATTATATATTAAAAACTCAGCTATACATTTTTTGAAACCTGTACTCATGGGATTTATGTAGTTAGCAAGCAAGCAATATTAATTTCAGTCAGTTGAAAAATCACCATGATCTGAAAAATGTCTTACAGTAAAGTTTTGCAACCTTACTGAAGCATGATTTACTTATTTAAAATCCATCACGATTTTCTGTTATAAAATACATTTTTCACCAGATCCTCTTATTTAAGCCCTCGGTTTACCTGTGGTGCAGTTGTTTAAGTTTAGTTCCGTCACAGCAGGCTGTCATGTGTTTGTGTTTGGTTCAGTGCAATATTTATATTAGTTTTTTTTTTTTTGGATTCTGGGTCTGAACAAGCTTTTCTTTAACAGTTTAACTTTTTAAATCTGGGTTCATACGCAGACGTCGATTGATTTTTAGTTTTTACAAATTCATTATATAACTTCAGAAGATTTGAACTGTTGATCCATTATAATGCAGCTCTCTGTTTGCTGCTAGGATAACAAAGGTTTAGAAATGACATTGCTTATCCTATGTCAGTGGTCTATTGAGATGGCCAATCAAATCAGTTTAGGTTGCAGAGCGCAGAAGCCGAATGCAGTTTTACAAATAAAAGTTTCTAAAATATCAGTTTGCAAAACAAAACCAAAAATATATATATTTACAGTCCAAACCATTCACTATGACAAAACTTGTTAGAATGGAGTAACAATGGCCTTATTATTTACAGTGCATGTGGAAAGTATTCATAGCGCTTCACTTCTGTGAATTTTATGTGATTTTCCAGTTTTTATAAATAAATTTGCAACATTTTTTTTCACATTGTCATTATAGGGTATTGTGTGTAAAATTTTGAGGAAATAAATGAATTGAATCCATTTTGGAATAAGACTTTAACATAAAAAATGTGGAAAAAGTGAAGCGCTGCACTGTATGAAATAATAAGAAAAAACTGTATAAGTTCTTATGTTTTAAACTTCTATTTACATCAGCAAAAGTTTTATTTTCCTAAACATCAATGTGTGAGGCCAATCGCAAATGTGATATTGATTTTTATACATCAGTTCAACAAACAAAGGTTTAATACTGAGTTACGGCTTTAAATGATATTTTATTGACTGTCGATTCTGGCAAGTCTGCCGTCTTACTGCTGTAATATTTGAGTGCAGTGTTGGACACAGTTGACCATGCTGTTCTCATTTCACGCTTTGAGCACTGTGTTGGTATTCGGCTGAATGCTCTTAAAAGGTTTCAGTCTTATTTTATAGTACTAATAGAAGATTTTCTGTCAGTATTGCTGAATTTATGTCAGATACTGCTCTGTTTACTTATAGTGTCTCGCAGGGCTCTATTCTTGCTCTGATTTATTGTCTTTGTACTGTACAGTATATACTTCCCTCGGGTTGTTATTTTTTATGAAACATTGGTATTTCTTTCCACTATCTATCTGGCCTTGGAATCTGGCAAGCTGGACATTCTTTTGAAAGACCTGTAGCTGATTTTGAAACTCCTGAACAGTTTAGCACCTTTAAGCCTCATTCACACTACAAGCAACGCGCAGCAGCAAAGCGACAAGTGACCGTTCATTTAAACGGAGAGCTAGCTACTTGCGGTGACCTCAGTCTATGCAAAGACTATAGAATACACAAAACATGTCATTCGTATAGTTTTGACAGGGGAAAAGTGTAACGGTCAATATGGTGAATGAAGCCCCGCCTACTAGTACAGAAGCCAATCAGCGATCGATATACAGTAGACTGACGTTTCTCCAGGGAGAAGCTCAGACGAGACGTGTGCTTTTACGACAGTTTTTGTGGTCAAAAACTGCACGAATCTCAGCGAATACTTGCTTCACAGACATAAGAAATATATCCAGATAAAGCTTGAAATCTGTACATTTAAATGAATCAAGTGCACTTAAAAACAACAGTTTTTTGGTTTTGTAATCTGTATGAAACAAATGTGAGCTACAGTCCGTCCTGTCAAACACACATCAAATGACAGCAACCTCTCAAATGCCCACAAACTTGTAAACAAAGAGTCGCTGTCGTCTCTAGAGGAGATTCGCCATCAGGACCAAGTTGTGGATTACTTCAGAAGAGCAGCGTGATCTGACGGAACATTATTCAAAGGATCATAATGTGTAGAATGGCCATAAAAGAGGTCGGTGTCGTGATTTCCTTCCTTTTGAGTGCCCATGCGCATTAGCTCAGGCAACCTGAAAATAAGCTGATCTTGATTGGAACGTTTAGAAATGAAACTTAAGAGACAGTTGTTGTTTAATTTTATTGGTGATTCCAAATATGTAATGTAATCTGAAGTTGGCAAGCAGTTTTGGAGAATTTGATGTTTCCCCATTCAGACAGAATGCCCAATTAAACAGCCCGAGAGGCGTTTTAAAGATGGCCGCCAAGTGAAATGACTTGCCTTAAAGGGACTTTAGTCTACACAAGCAACAGCGACCATTGGCGACCAGAAGGGCGTGTCGAGCAACGCAACAAAGTTGAGAATCCTTCAACTTTATGCAAATGTAGAGCGACTTCCAATAGCCAATAGCAGCACCAGTAGAGCTCACGTGATCCTCTCTCAGCTTGCTCAGAGGCTGGTTGTATTCGTGCTTTATAGACCTAAACAGACCTGCGTTTGAAGCAGGTAGCCACCCAGAGCGACAGGCAGCTACAAAGTCCCTGCTAGTCTGAATGAGGCATTATGCCTGTACCTGTCTGTTTATTCATAAAGGTCTCTTAAGTCAACCAACCAGATAATGCTAAATGTTCCTCAAGCAAGACTCTGGCCTACCAGTTTTTTTTAGATGTGCTCCATACACTTCATGATTTAAAAGTAAGACTTAAAACATATCTCTATTTTGTTGTGTGATACTTGTATTTTTTTAATCCTTTGACAGTTTGACGTATATTTTACAGCACCCACAGTACAACTCTTGGTTTAATAGTGCTATAGTAGTAAATTTGATATAAATAGCTTTTTTCCCCAAATAAAGCTGGAGCAGAACTTTTGCACCCCACAAGACAACTGGAACATTTCAATTAATCTGTTTTTGAACTAATCATTTGAGTCAGACTGTCCTTAATTTAAATATTGTATCCTGGTTTAACTTCCTCTCTGGTAAAAGCAAAAACATACTTTTAAGAGTAAAACAATTGGTGAGAGACAAACAAAATTCGTTGATCTCTTTAGTGTTGCTTTAAAAAGGCAAGTCATTGGAGACTCTTCTCATCCTATGTATAGATCAGGGATCACCAATCTCAGTCCTGGAGGTCCGGTGTCCCTGCAGAGTTTAGCTCCAACTTGTCTCAAAACACCTGCCTGGATGTTTCAAGTATACCTAGTGAGAGCATAGCTGCGTCCCAAATGACACACTATACACTATGCACTTATGCACTATGTACTTATGCACTTACACACTCAACAGCATAGTATATGTATGTAGTGCTGTCCCAAATGGAACACTAATGGCTTTTTTACTAAGCGGAAGTTCAAACCGTTTCCCTGATGACGTTTGACGGTTGCCAAATTATTGAAATAAATGACCAAAATTCCAAATAATACCTGGCATGATTATAACCGCATTCACTAACGGGAGGCGCTATAATCCCTCTCATAGGAGAAATTTGCTTTCACAGTCCAAAATAAATAAAGTTATCCAACATGTGCGCACGATAGCTCCGCCCCTTCCGCTACGTGCACGAAGCTCCGGTCGTTGAGTGCGTGAAGTGTCCATCATTACACACTTCAGATGAGTGCATCATCCGGGTAATTAAAGTGCACTTATTGTTGTTAGAGTTTTCAGTGTGAACACACTGATTACACTATTTATACTACAAAATGGCGTAGAAAAGTGCACAAGTATGCGATTTGGGACGCAGCTCTTGATTAGCGTGTTCAGGTGTGTTTGATTAGGGTTGGAGCTAAAATCTGCAGGACACCGGACCTCCAGGAACAAGTTTGGTGATCCCTGGTATAGATCTTTTCAGTTTCATTCATCTTGCCGACTGTATAAAGTGTCTTTGGTGAAAAGGGTCAAGAATGAGATGTTTATCACTACAGTTGGTATTTCAAGTAGGATCTTAAAATGATTTTTTATGCATTGTCATAGTTGGGTTTTTATACTGTATGTAATGTAAATAGTGTAATTCAATTAAATTCAATTGCCACACAAAACGAATCAGTTGTTCAAATAAGAGATTCAATGGATCTCTTAAGACAGGGGATCTGCTGCCACCTTCATGTGGTGTTACTGTCATATTTATTCATGACAAGCCTAAATTATCCAAGGTACCAGTACAAAAACACACAGCCAAATATTGTTATTATCTTACTGATATAACACTATAGTTATCTATAAAAATTTTCAATAACATGAGACGAATTACAGGTCATGGTTGCATTCCATATGTAATATATGCAATGAGTTTATTCTGCCAAGCTTTCACACAATTCAAAACAAATTCCTTTTAGTCGTGTCTCACCAAATTCATCAGCAGAGAAATGCTGGGTCCAGAAGGATTGTCCATTGGTTAATGTCATTTCATATTCCAGCTGCAGTCCATCTCCCTGTGTTGCATGGTGAAAGAGAAAGAGAGAAATTAGAGGAGGTGTAAATGTGAGCGAGGAAGCTGCAGAGACCATACAAACACTGAGTGCACAAATAGATCTCTGGGCTATAAAAGACTTCAAAGCAGCACCGTTTCTAGCTGTAGAGAGCATTTCGGCCGGCTTAATAAAAGAGAAACACTTTGATTTCACTTGGCAGGAAAAACCCATTCCCTCTCCCTCTCTCCAAAAAGGTGAGGTGCATGAAGCATCACCAAATCAATGTGGCCAGAGAGGAAAGAGAAAGAGAGAGAGACGGACAAAGATACGGAGCTGGAGAACGATAGAGAAAAGACTGTTAGATACAAAGAGAATGAGCATGAAAGGATGAAGCGAGTAATCAAAGATTGTAACAGAAGTTATGAGGCATACGTCTGGCCAGTGTGAGGAAGAGGAGAGGAGAAATTGGCAGCAGGCACAGAGAAGCTCCCTCAGGGACTGTGCTTTGGAGACAATGCTTTACTCCAGTCCAGCAGGATTTAGTATCGTGTCCATCAGCCTGCTTCCATCCATGAAACAGCCCTTTACATTTTGCTCCATTTATCTGGCTAAAATCCCATCACATCTTGTACCTCTCCAATGCTACATGCGCATCACTTCAAGCAGCTACAACAAAAATCACTCAGGGGGTTCTGAAAAAGGTCCAGTTCAGCACTGAGACTCTTTATCCATCAAAATATCCTTTAAATCACTTCTTATTTGCCCTGTATTGAAGCAGGCATAGATCTAGGATTCTGGACTAAATGGAAGGGGGAAAAAAGCATATATTGCAGATGTGTCATTCAATGTATTCAGGTAAATATTTTAGTAGTGAAAGCCTTGAAAAAACATTTTTAGATAAAAAGTCTCTTCCATTTACAGTTTTCACTTACCAAATGTGCCTTAAATAATTCATAAAATGATATAAAAAAAATTAAATAAACAGTAAAATACTGTAAACTAAATCTAAAGCGTTTTTCTAATTGGATTTTACATTATTGTAGCATACATTATTATGTTGAACTCTCTGTTATTTTTATACTTATAATTTTAACGTTAAATTGTAATTCAATTTGAGCGACATGGTGGCTCAGTGGTTGGCACTGTCACCTCACAGCAAGAAGGTCACTGGTTCGAGTCCTGGCTGGGTCAGTTGGCATTTTTGTGTGGAGTTTGCATTTTCTCCCCGTGTTCACGTGGGTTTCCTCCCGGTGCTCTGGCTTCCCCCACAGTCCAAAGACATGTGGTATGGATGAACTGAATAAACTAAATAGGCCACAGTGTAAGAGTGTGTGAATGTGTGTGAATGAGTGTGTAGGGGTGTTTCGCAGTACTGATTTACAGCTGGAAGGGCATCTGCTGTGCAAAACATACGCTGGATACGTTGGTGGTTCATTCCGCTTTGGCAACCCCTGATGAATAAAGGCACTAAGCTGAAGGAAAATTAATGAATGATTGTAGTTTGATTCATTCTATGAAATTTTAAACGTATTTTAGTTAGCATTTTTGTTTTTAAGTGTAGTACTTTAACTTCTGAGGTATTTAGTTACTAAAATTATTAAACTTAAACTTAATTAAACTTAAAAAAACACTTCTTATCTAACATTTCAAATATTTGTTTTGATATTCAGGGTGACGCAGTGGCACAGTGGGTAGCGACGTTGCCTCACAGCAAGAAGGTCGCTGGTTCGAGCCTCGGCTGGGTCAGTTGGCACGTCTGTGTGGAGTTTGCATGTTCTCCCAGTGTTTGCGTGGGTTTCCTCCAGGTTCTCTGGTTTCCCCCACAAGTCCAAAGACATGTGCTATAGGTGAATTGTGTAAGCTAAATTGTCCGTAGTGTATGTGTGTGAATTAGTGTGTGTTATCCAGTGATGGGTTGCAGCTGAAAGGGAATCCACTGTATAAAAAGATATGCTGGATAAGTTGGTGGTTCATTCCGCTGTGGCGACCCCAGATTAATAAAGGGACTAAGCCGAAAATAAAATAAATGAATGAATGAATATTGATATTCAATATTTTTTGATTATGTAACCACACTAATTGGGACATTATATAAAATAAATATCAGCACAACGTTGTCAGCATAAACACTTCATAAAGTGAAATGCATATACTTTTTTATTATTTTTCTCAGATTTCCCTGACACCACATAAAATAAAACAAGACAAAAACATGCAATTTGAATTACACAGCATTCACATTTTCCTTCACAAGATTGCACTTTAATCCAGGCTTCACTGAGTAACCATTATGTTGCTTGATATGTTCATTAAAAATATCACTTTACCATTGTATTTGATGCGTAATCAATCTAGCGTATTATTTGGCAGAATTACGTCGCTATTCATCCTGAAGTCATTAATTATACCTAAGGTACAATGAGCTAGACTGCTTCAGGCACCAGTGTATTGTTTACTGATTCACACTCACCCCGCACTTGCTGAGCGCGATGTACCACCATCTCTCTCTGACAGAACGAAAACTTCGACCTCCTACACAGCTCAGCATCTCTTCATTACCTTCGCCTTCCACCTGACAGAGGCAGATACAAAACATAAGGTTGCACAAAAAAAGATTTTCTCTGCATACTTGTTCAGCACGGCTCTGCCAGAAAATTTTATAATTTTCTGTAGACTGCTCTTTTTTTCTATCCATGGTAATATGCAGAAGCATAAGCAATGGATTCATAAAAATAAAAAAGCACACATCGAAATATGTAAATACTATGTCAGTTTTAATCAATGCATGTTTGATTTGACTCAACCGATGAAGAACATGTTAGGGAAAACTGTAAAGCCCTGATATACTCGAGGCAAATCATTCTTTGTTTAATGGTAGAAAAGTTTACTGTAAGTGAACAAGTCAAACCCGTCCACACTACTGTGATAAGTGTCTAGATGAATATGTACAAGATACATGCAGTGAGCTTCCTCTCAGCGACAAAATAAACAGACAACTGAAATGACGGCAGTTAAAAAAGCATTTGATCATAGTGATGTGGGTATGTTTGCTTGAGCTCTGCATTTCAACACTCTACTCGAGTCACGTCATGTTTATTTATATAGCACTTTATGCATTGCATTGCTTTAAAGCAGGCAGCTAACAAACACAACAAGTGTTGTTTTCAGTTAGAGTAACATCCTTTTTTTTTGGATGGATATTGTTTGAAATGGCATCACATAAGTTTGTTTTTGAGTTGCACTTGAAGTATATCAGGGCTTTTATTAGGGCTGTTCACACTTGACATACACTCTAAAAAAAAAAGGTTCTTCAGTGGTTCTTCAGAAGTTCTTTGCCGTATTTGAGGTGCTATTTAGCACTTTTACTGTGTAAATAACCTTTAAAGCACCATAAAGGTTTTTCAGTGGTTCTTTGGGGGGTTTAAAGCACCAATACTACTGGTAAGCACTTGTTCTTATAGCTAATTCTCATAACTCTTATGCCGGTTTTATTTGCGGAAAGGGTAAAGTAACATTAGGAGCACCTTAAAATATAGGTGCTATATAGCACCATTTGACAAAAGTACTATATAGCACCTATTTTTTTAAGGTGCTGTATAGCACCAAAAAAGGTTCCCCCCTCGTTACGACCAAAGAACCAGTTTTGGTGCTATTTAGCACCTTTTTTTTTTAGAGTGTAGCTAACCCTGGATCATTCCAAACAGAATCCTGGAATATCTTGCTGCTATCTTCTAAACGCTCTCTCACAAAGGATGCAGCAGTCAAGGATGCCTAGTTTATTTATCAATGGAGGACATTAGGAAAGCAGCCAAATTCACAATCAGCCAGACAGAGGTGGTGCGCAAGATCTGTGCAGAAGCGAGTAAATCTTTTCTAACTGTAAGACAATAAACAAAATTTCTCAAGTACAATTCTTGAAGGTGATAGAAATAATGTTTCCTTCATAAGGTAACCCCACCATTACAACATCTACTATATTGCTGTAATAATAAAATAGGGCAGGCGCTCTAAAGATGACGCTCAAAACCGCAATCTTTGACTAGCATCTCCACCAGACCACATCTTGACATCAGAGGAGTGAGGTTTACTTACAAACCTTATAGGCTGGCCTCCTCTACTTTACGCATGGGACGATAACCGCTTTCAAGGTATACTGTGGTTTGGAAAAGTCAAGGTTTTTATACCACCAAAATTTTCTGCTATACCGTTCCTAAAGTATGATTAAGATTTTTTTTATCTACATTTTTTGTTTGTTTTTTGTTTTTAGGTGTAAATTGTAAAGACATCTGTGTTTTTGAAACAAATGAAGACCGCAGAAGTCAATGATTCACCTGAATTGTTTAGCCTGACATGTTTACTGCCCCAAAATATTTGAAATGTTTCTCAAAAAAAATATATTGTGTTCAAAGGGGAAAAAGGTTTCGTTTTTTAGCCAGACATTTAAAACGTATATATTTTAAGAACATTAATCACAATACTGTGAAACAGTGATATTTTTATCCAAGGTTATCATACCGTCAGAGTCTTATATCGGCCCATGCCTCCTCTACACTATGTTTACATGGAGGAAAGTCTTTTTAATACTGAAAATAACTTCACAGCGTAATGTTTGCACCGTGACAGTGCTCGTGTCTGTTGCAAACAGTACTATCCCTCAAGCAGGTAACGATATTAACGCTAACATAGCCAACACATTGAAAACATTTTTTTTGTTGCATAATCTGTACTAGAGAAAATCACTTGATCTGATGTTTAAGTGAATAAAATAGCCTTGACAGCAGCATTACTGACTGGGGCTCCACAACCACACTGACTTTGTTCTCTTTCACTACTGCAGAACTTGAATGTGCAAAAGAGGAAAGCTGGCATTAGGGCCAAAGTACTTGAAACGCATTTTGCATCTGTATTGTTTAACTGCCTCTCTGCACTTGTGCAGTTATTAAAAGAATAAAACATTGCTAATTACGGCCCAATCCCAATTCTATTTTGTACCCCTACCCCTTCCCCTTCCCATTGGCCCTTACAACCGAGGGTTAAGGGGAAGGGCTTCAAAACTTACGCCTAAGAATTGGGACATCACTTCAACAACCGCACACGTCATCATATGTCATCGCGATCTCTTGCTTCATATGAGATCAGACGATTGCTGTAGTTACTCCAGTTGTGTTATTTTTTGGTGTTTATCTTCAGGAAATCACTGAAGGCATATATTATGTTATCATAACGATCTAATGTGGCCATAAGATCGGAACTGTACTGTGCATTTACTACGTGGCCATACTCATCTATGTAAACCTGCGAAAACAACATTATCCCAGACACTGTAAAAAGCTCATTCTCAGCCACTAGACATTACTGACAGGGTATTTGAGTGTCATCGAGTGTCAGAATGTTGTGGGACTGCTTTACTGGAGTTATGATTATGGAGTATAGATCGCGAAATTTAGCGGGGTTTTTTTGCGTTTTTTTAAAAGCATGACAGTAAAACACAAACGCGGTTATGAATATATTAAAACATATGTTTGTTTGTCGGGAAAAAATCGTAATAATGACAAAAAAATACTAATTTGTGGATCTCCTTACTTCCGGGTTCAGCTATTCTGCCGTTGTGGCAGGTGCATTCTGGAAAATTTTCTTACCCCTCCGTTTTATGTGTGGTCCTGAAAAATCTTCGTTCGAAGGGGTGCATACCCCTTGCCCTCAGCCCTATGCCTTTAAGCTAAAGAGAATTGGGACACCACTACCCCTTGACGTGAACGCGCAAAACGAGGGGTAGGGGTAAAGGGAAGGGCTAAGGGGTAGAATTGGGATTGGGCCTACAATTCACAGCATGTTTTTTTAAAATCAAGTTGCACAACCCTCAGACAGAGGGTGATCCTGTCCACCACCCGTGGAGTTACATGTATGATTGTAGGAGAATTTTGGCAGAAAGTGGTCTTGTTTATCAGAAAGCTTAAGATTTGATCTGTGAACACCTCACATTACCAGATAATCTGGGCCAAGCATCAGAACCAAGGTGCTGGACAAGATTTGTTCTCAGATTCTGAGGAAGATTGTCGACCTCAAACTCCAGTAATGCGAGCCCAGCCTAACAGCATGAAAGCAGTGCTAACTCTGCAGGGCTTCACAAAAATTGGTGTTAACCCCACTTCTAAATGACAAGTCTGAAACGTTCCTTCACTCTGTGTTAAAAGCAGTGTTTAGATAACCTGGCTGATAACCTGGGGTTAAGTGCACTGCGAAATGCCCAATTTTTACAATAGCTTTAGGTGGTGCTGTGCATTTAAACTGCTGTCGTATGATTTCAAGACTTTGAAAGACAAGTTGGTTTCTTACCATACATCCAGACCAAGTGTAGCGGGTGGTCAGGTTGATGACCTGGTTATTTTCAGGCCTCAGTACTGACTCTTTCAGGTAGCAATCCTGTAGAGCACATAAACCCTCCATTAGCAAGCACGCTCTCTGCGGGATTTCAAACTCCCTATAACAACAACAAGCGCTAAAGCACTAAGTAGCAGATTAGGACTGAAGGAGTGTGATGAGGAGCAAGGGCTTCCTACAGTATGAGCACTTTTGCATACAGTCCCGCAATGCAGATCCTCCTCAGGGAGGAAGAAAATGGGCTGTGTTTAAATACGCACATGCACTGACACTCGTGTCTTTCTGGAGACTGGATTTGGGCTCCTAATCCACAGTGCTCTGCTGACATTTCTCCTTTAATCCTTATACTTTCTACTTTTGATGCGCAACACACACATTCATTCTGGTGCTCTCCGTTTGTTCACCCACACATGCGGTCTGTCAGTGCACTCAGTATTTTCACACACACAAACACAAAGTCTGTCAGTGTGTGTCTCACCTTGTCCGGCCTCTTGTACACAGCTGGCCACTGAGAGCTTTCATCAAAGTACAGCAATATGTTCTGACAGCATCGGGACTTTCAGCGAAAAGCAGACAGAGAGAGAGAGATGGAGAGGAAGACAGGACAGATGGATAGATAGATAGATAGATAGGTGGAGAGAGAGACAGATTAATACTTGAAATTTCTATGCACAACAAAGTCATTTTGAAGATCTATTGATTCTATAAACAAAAAAAGAATGTCTGACAACCGATAGGAACAGTTTGACAACATAATTTAATGGTTACTTTGGAAAATATCTGATCATAACTTTAGTGTAAACAGTTTGACAACATAAATTATCTAAATTAAGGTAAATATTATATGGATATGACATTTAATTTAGATAATATTTGTAATTATTATACACTTAATATTCATTCATTCATTTTCTTTTCGGCTTAGCCCCTTTATTAATCCGGGGTCGCCATTTTACACTTAATATAACAAAAAATCATTTTTAGGTTCAATCCACTTATTATTTTTATGTTTTATATTTAAAATCTTCTTTGCTATTAGTTAGTGACAGGCAGTGGTGTAAAGTAACTAATTAATAATACTCAAATTACTGTAATTGAGTAGTTTTTCTCAGAAATTGTACTTTCCTAAGTACATAGTTTTAAAAATGTGTACTTTTCCTCTTGATTGAGTACATTTTTAGTGCAATATCAGTTCTTTTACTCCACAACTTTCCTTCAATCTGCAGTCACTACTTTATTTTTTCTTGTCTGTGGTGATTAGAAAAGTCAGTCCTGTGATTCCTGTCCAATCAAATCGCACATAGAAGGTAAATCTCATCATAATGAACTACCTCAAGACAAGAGTGCTTTTTAATTGCAGCAAACTGTTTGGAAGCATTAAAAGTGTTCAAGAAGATATCCAAAATCTTTACACGCATTGACCCAGAGATTGTTTATATGCATGTCACTGATGAGAAGATAATGGATGTTTACTGTATGATAACCGAAATGGCCTTAAACACCCAGGCAAAAGACGTCAACATGAGGTCAGATTGACGTTGTACCCTAATGTCATGGGGATGCTACATTTTGTTTGGAAATGAAAATCAGATTGACATCAATGTCCAACCTAAAACCAACCAAATATCAATGTCTAATGATGTTACAGCTTGACGTTGTGTGGATGTGGAAGCTGACATCTATCAGACGTTGGATTGTGGTTGCCATAACTGATGAATAAATATCAGTATTTGACTTCAATATGACGTCGGTTTAAGATGTGGGCTTGATGTTGAATTTCGGTCATTTTCCAACACAACGCAAAATCGACTAAATATCAACGTCATTTGACATCATTACTGAACGTCAAAATAACATTGTCCTTAGACGCTGGCTAGACATTGAATTTTGGACACCTGACGTCACGACCTAAATCTAACGTCTTAAGACGTTGTGTGCCTGCAGGGTAATAACTAGATGCACTACAGAATATTACGTTTACACAAACACATGCACAAATTAAATGTAAATGCATCAGCCTTTTACAGCGTAATACTCACTACTTTTAACTTTTTAAACCTTTTAAAAGTTCCATACTTTGAGTAATATTTACAACAGATAGTTTTACTCGCACTACATTTTTAGGCAAGTAATGTACTTTTACTTGAGTATGATTTTTCAGTACTCTTTCCACCACTGGTGACAGGTTTAGTGACTTGTGTCAGTTTAAGGGTTGTTTGAATAGGCAGTTTACAAAAAATAAATAAATTAACATTTACTCACCCTTCTCCTTTTGCAAACCTGAACATTTCTCCTTATTCAAAAAAAAAATTATATTTTGAAAAAATGTTGGTAACTAAACAATTGACAGTAGGTACAGAGTTTGTTTGTGAGTCAATGACTACTGTAAAACTCTCTGATTACCAACATTCTTCAAAATATTTCCAGAGGAAACAAACTCAGGTTTAGAACAAACGAAGGGTGAATAAAATACTTTTATTATTATTTTGCGAATCTTACTTTTCACTTCGCAACATTCCAAAGCACAATTTCCTACTTTTTACTTTAATGCATTTCTTAAGAACACATTGTTCCTCATTATTTTGAACAGGAGAAATTACAACTCTCTCCACGATGCAGCGTCCAATTTGTGAATGAACTAATTTTATTCAGCCCAACCTGTTTAAATCGGTTCACAAATTGCACTGAGCAGTTCATTCATAAATTGGACTGATCTAATTGCATCTGTTCTCGGCTCAGCTCAATAATTCAAATGATCCAGTTAGAGCAAGTCTTCAGTTAATGATTTACTGATTTAAATGATCCGGTCAGAGTGAGGAAGATTTATTACACTAATTTATATGTAAAAACTAAACATAAACCTAGGGTAATTCAAATGAATGCCCATAGCATGGATGATCTTCGCTGCTGTGTGACGTCTGTTTTTATATTACTTGTTTTTTTCAATTCTAGGCTATATAATATGATATGTTTTTGTAAATTTTACTTGTTTGCACACTAATTAAGTAGTACAGCTGCACGATACTGGAAAAACATGCAATGCTGTTGTTGAGTTTTGTGGTAAAGATTTTTTTGTGATATATCATGACCCTATATAAATTAACTTTTTTAAACACATACTTGCTGTATATAATGACCATACTGAAATAAACAGGTAACATTTAGAATTTAAACACTATGAATGAGTGAAAACCTCTGCAGATATTCTTATATTTATTGGCTGTTGACATGTTCCTCTCTAGTCTTGACTCTCAACATTACTATTTATTTTCAGCTCTCGGTTCACCTCAGCAAAACAGGCGGGTATAATGATAGAGAGGTCTAATAAAACAGCCTAAAACATCTAATAAAATTTGGTTAAACAAGTCTTGGTCAAATTTGGCTAAATTTTGGCTAAACATTTGCAACTCACAAATGCTTGGCACATTAAAAAAAAAGTTATTCATCATACCTATCTGTGATATGGATATTGCATATACTACTGTATTAATGAGACAACAATACTTTTTCAATATATTGTGCAGCTCTATTAAGTAGTAATTATCAGTGAATGATTAGTTTTGGTCATAAAATAAAACTTTTTAAAATCTTGCAGTATAAATAAACACTAATCATTTAGTACTTTTACAACTTTCATACATTTCCAAGAAAAAGTGAAAGGAAGTACTTAATATTTTTACTGCTTTTTGATATTTTATTAGGGTATCTATATTTTTATTGAAGCCTTTCATCAAAGTACTTTGTCCAATAATGGAATCAAATAATTAATTTACACAAACATTAGTACATTAAAAGTGTTGGGTTGTTGTTGTTTTTTTTTAACACAGATTCGGGTAAAATATGGGCAAAAAATGTTA
>CAIGQQ010037975.1:1502837-1519621 GCA_903798035.1 Danio albolineatus | reverse complement strand
TTTCAGCTCCAACACCCAGACATGACATCATTTAGCAGACAAAGCACCTTACAGCACATTTGTAAGAAGGACATTTTCCCTGGAGCTTGCTGAACAACACAATAGTGATGGCTCACAGCTTGCAGACATTGAACCAGCAGTCAAAACTTTACACCTAATAATGCAGAAGTACAATTTTATCTAATAGAAATCTGCCTTAACAGTTTGAATGTATAGTTTACCTAGAAATGAAAGTTTTGTGACCATTTACTCTTTCTTCACTACTATCTTCTGCTGGTACACAAAAGAAGATATTTTGAGGAATGCTGAAAACCAGTTGCCAATGAATTCCATAGTAATTTCTTTTTCCCTACTATTGACATTCAACAGAAGAAAGAAACCCAGAATGGTTTGGAACCGCTTGAGGATGAGTAAATGGTGAGTAAATGCTCATTTTGGGGTGAACTATCCCTTTAACATCCCATTCTCCTGTACAGTGGAGGGGTTAATGAAGTTCCTGCAGTGAACAGTTAGGTCTCGTCTCTCAGACTCTCTTGAACTTGCGCCGACAGACACACATGCAGTCAGTGAAGTGTAAAATGGCAGTAAGTGCGCTCCAGCTTTCAGCCCCTCATCCAGATTAACTTCCCCCTCAGTGTCTACTGTTGGTGGTTTCCACAAGGACAGGTTTCCTTGACAATGCGGACATCAGCCTTAAGACTCTCTGAGGCAGAACTGAGGCCAAACAGCCATTAAGAGCCCCGCGTCACATGACCGAGCCGCTGAAAGACCACCTTGTCTCTCCAAAACAGAAGCACATGTAAAAGAGCACCTATGGTCAGTCAGGCAGTTAAACAAACACCCACTCATACAGGAGAAGAAGAAAAAAAACCCTCAGTGAAACTAAAATCTCAGGACTATTGTCATGGCAACGGACACTAAAGCACTTCACAGCTACTATAGAAACAGGCCCCCCGTATAAAACATCTTCTATAACATATGACTGTCCTTTAATTCTGGTTAATAAATTATAAATATAAATAAATTCTATAAATACAAACAAATAAACTCAGTTGAAACTATTTGCCAAGAAAAGATTTATTTATTATTATTTATTTATTTATATTATTATTTATTATTTTCTTATTTTTACTTTGATGTTCTTTACCATACTAAAAAAATGCATGTATATTTAATATAAATACAAAAAAATGACAAGAAACACAAAATTACTGAAACTCATCAAAAAGTCATCAAAACAGAACTGAAAATGAAACATAAAAAGTAATAATTATTACTAAAAATACTATATATATATATATATATATAATATACTACTACTAATATATAATATACAAGTACATAATATATAAAAAAAACTCAGAAGTGTAGTACTAGATATTTGAGTAAAGTAAAAGTTCAGTTTTTGCAATATTTGTGCAATAATATTAAAAGTAATAGTCAAAGGACTGGAAACAGTAAGATCTGTTCATGTTTTGAAAGACTTCTGCTCACCAAGGCTGCCTTTGTTTGATCAAATTTACAGAAAAAAAGGTTACACTGTGAAATATTATTTTCAATCATTAACCATCATCATAAATATAAATCAATTCACAAATCATTACAATAGGATGATTTTCTGCTCTATTGTGAGCAGTTAGTATTGATTCAAAATCGTGGTGAAATCGATATCGTGGAAACTGTGATAAAAAAAAGAAAGTTCAAAATAATAACTTTTCTTTGCAATCTTTAAATCTCTTAATCTTCCAAAAATACATAAATAAATAAATACATTTGTATTGTTTATATTGTGTTATTAGTATATATTTTATTGAGGGACTAATGATAGGTACTAAAATATGGTAGTAACCTATGAATGTAGCAACTTTAAGGTTTCAAATTGAGATGTTGTGATGATTGTGATGGTGAGACAAAAATATGTATACTACAGCTTTAATTTTTGCTTCTTTATATGTACCTTTACTACCAAAAGACAAAAATAAATAAATAAATAAATAAATAAATAAATACTCTTGTGTGCATACTATTTTCAACGCAGGCTCACTGGTGATATGTATCCAGGGCTAGATTTTTGAGAACTGAGAAATATACACCGAAGGCTATATCTTCTTGCAGATTTTGTTTTCACAAATCTTCTAGAGATCGTTGTATACATTTCTGCCAATCGCAACGTCCTTCTCACACACCTCTGTGAGAGAGAAGCCGGTCAGCTTTCGTGCATTATATTTCAGCTTGCTATCATCTAACCCACCCACCACTTTTCCTAAACCCAACCAATAGCGTTGCATGCTTTTACTATGATTTTAAACTGCTTTTTGGGGCTTTTTTTACTTGCTAATGAACATCTCTGGAGAGATCTGAAAATGGCTGTACACCGTCGCTTCCCATCCAACCTGATAGAGCTTGAGATGCACTGCAAAGAGGAATGGGCAAAAATTTCTAAAGACAGGTGTGCCAAGCTTGTGGCATCATATTCAAAAAGACTTGAGGCTGTAATTGCTGCCAAAGGTGCATCAACAAAGTATTGAGCAAAGGCTGTAAATACTGATGTACATGTGATTTTTCAGGTATTTATTGTTTATAAATTTGCAACAATTTCAAAAAAATCATATATTTTCACATTGTCATTATGGGGTATTGTGTGTAGATTTTTGAGGAAATAAATGAATTTAATCCATTTTGGAATAACTTAAAAAAATGTGGAAAAAGTGAAGCGCTATGAATACTTTCCGGATGCACTGTATGTACCTCAGGGCACATATTTCTCAGTTCTCAAAAATGTAGCCCTGGGCGCATATTCTCAATGAGCCCATGTTTACTATTTCTGTGCTTTACATTATGCCTTAAATTCTGTTGACTTTGTTTAATCTGTATTGAAAGAAACTATGAAGATTGCACATTTTCTTATAAGGTTAAACTCATTCTCTGTGTGTTGTGACGTGGAATGGGCCATAAAGTGTCACTATTAATCCTCACCATCCACCTCACCCCCAACAGACACTGCATTGTAATACAAAGTCACTGAATGAGCCACAGGGAGATGAGACACACACACACACTACATTAATCAAGCTCTATACCCAAATGCAGGATCCGGTCACTTCAGCCTCACCTCTCGCTGTCTTTCCAGATCTCTGTCCGCTCGCTAAGCCTCATTAACAATTAATTACCAATCAACTAGTCATGTCACCCCAGGTCCAGTGGGCTTTTAAATGATTCATCGCTTAAGTAACACAACGAAGCAACACATAAATACACACACACACACTTGACACACACATACACAACACACTGACCTGAGGGCCCCTAGAAAACGTCTGATAGGCCTGTGGCAGTGCCAGTTACCCACAGGCAGACCTGCACAACCCTCTGGCCAGACTCCAGAGATAAACTCAAGATCATGGGTTTATCTCAAAGACAGCACCATTGGGATCTTGTACTATTTTTAAAATGCATTAAATTAAATTTTTAATATATTAACAACGCTGCTCTTGTCTTAATGTTGTATCATCTGTTAAATGTTTTATATACAGTACATACAGTGCAAATGTTTGTGTGTGTGTGTGTTTGGATTTGCTGCTTTCCTATTTTAAATTATATATAAGCTTTTATATTATTATACAGTACAAAAAGCATACATACATTACTTTCATAAATGTTCATGTTAAAGGCTTTTATATATTTAGTGTATATACACTCTCAGAAATAAAGGTACGCTAGCTGTCACTGTGGTGGTACCTTTTCAAAAGGTACACATTTGTACCTAAAGGGTCCATATTAATACCTCAAGGGTACATATTAGTACCTGAAAAGTACAAAAATGTTTCTCTTAAAATTTTTAGGTACTAATATATACTTTTGAGGTACCAATATGGACCCTTTAAGTACAAATGTGTACCTTTTAAGTACAAATGTGTACCACCCCATTGACAGCTCGCGTACCTTTATTTCTGATAGTGTATGTATATATATATATATATATACACACACGCACACACACACACACACACACACACATTTAAGATATAAACAATATATACTATATACGTGGATAAACTACAAAAAGCATAAATAAGTACAATAATATATTTGTGCATATATTAGATTAGTACTAGAACCAAACAAATAAACAAAAAAAACTTAAATCCAAAACTGTTTACACTAAATTAATTTTAAGAAAATATAAATAAACTAAATTGTAATAAACAGGATAAATCTAAACATCTGTTTATCTTTCTACTGTACCTATACATTAAAATAAAACGAAGTTAAAAATTAAATATAAAATACAACATGAATATATATAGACATATGTAAACACACACACAGACACATTCATGTTTAAAATATATTTTAACCCTATAAAACCGACGGGAGCATCCCACTCCGTTTTGCATGTCTCTGTTTAAAAGCCAATAAAAACCGAAAGCATGCGAGTAGAGCAATAATTTATTTATTTTTGCATATGAATTCAGAGATGTTACACTGTACTTTCAGATCAAGCCTAAAACAGTCTCCTGTTGCAATGTTTTTGTTACAACACATTTCCAATGTTGTCATTCATTCATTCATTTTCTTTTCGGCTTAGTCCCTTTATTAATCCGGGGTCGCCACAGCGGAATGAACCGCCAACTTATCCAGCATTTGTTTTACGCAGCGGATGCCCTTCCAGCTGCAACCCATCTCTAGAAAACATCCCTACACAATCACTCACTCACAAACACACTATGGACAATTTAGCTCACCCAATTCACCTATACCGCATGTCTTTGGACTGTGGGGGAAACCGGAGCACCCGGAGGAAACCCACGCAACCGCGGGGAGAACATGCAAACTCCATACAGAAATGCCAACTGACCCAGCCGAGGCTCGAACCAGCGACCTTCTTGCTGTGAGGCGATCGTGCTATCCACTAGGCCACCGTGGCGCCTTCCAATGTTGTAACTTACAAAAAAATTATATTAGACTTTTTTATAAAATCTATTAGATAAGCATGTGATAATTAAATATATTTAACAAATATACTTGGATTAAAGTGCCAAAATGCTCTTTCAGTGCTTATTATAACCTTTACCAGGATAAAACATGCCAACAATGTACAAAGCGTGTGTATGTGTGAGTGTGCGCTTGGCAGTATTAAAAAACGACCTTGTAAGGAAATAAACAGAAGTGAGATTAATGGGCTGTTTAACCACCTCATACAGACACCCAAAACAGAGCAGGATCAGCACTTGGATACAGGCAGGAACAGAACAGGTTGCTTGTACATTGCCTACAGCAAACAGGACAGCACTCATACACAGATGCCAAATTTACTTGGAAGAGACAAAAACCTATTTCATCACTTTCATGGATTAACCTGCCTGAATTATTTACATTGTGTAAAAATCTACATGACTATATAAAAAAACCCTGAATTTAAGATTAAAAAATGTGTGTATGAAAGCTATTTAAAAATGCACTCTACATTTTACAAGAAAATTGTTTTCCCTTCATTTCTCCTTTCATCTTTGTTGTTTAAATCGATGTGATGAAATAAATGCTGCAATAACTTTTTGCAGCACACTCAGTCTCACTGCTTGCTCCAGGCCAATATTTACTTTTTGCACTATATATGTCTATCAAATAAAAGCCAATAAATTACACTCAGTCATATAATCCACACCAGCTATTAAGAAAATAAAGAAATTAACGCAAGGCAAGTAAGCACACACTCATCATCAATAAATTAGATTTGTGTGAATGTTTGAATTATGTCCAAGAAACACATCGATACACATTACACACTGTCGCACCTTTATAAGCACAGCTAAGCGACGTTAAATCAGTTTGGACATCAGCATTCGATGAACGCACTGCCACCGTGCTGTAACGACACAATAATATGAGCATCTTTGTCGACACACACCTGTAAAAGCGGAGGAGAGTGTGCAAGTTGCTTGTCGGCGATATGCCGTTTAAAATGTGTTTCCGTGCCTGGAGGACGAATTACGCGTCCGTCGGCTCAATAGCGGGGTGTGTAATGATCTTGATACACAGCACATTAAATCATTAGACGTCCAGAAGCGCGCGAATGCAGAGGCATGAACACACGCTTGGCATAAGAGCCCAGTAATAACAGGCATGAGGAGATGCGCAGCTGAAAACCGCCGGAAAACTCCGTATTATTTCCACCAGCATAACAGTGACAAAAGGTAAACACTTCACTCACCTCTTTTGTGTTGACGATTCCTCTGACGTATTTCCCCAATACCGAGCCGACACATAGCATACTGGACACCACGGCGAGTCCTAATACTTTCTCCATCTTCACCTGTCCGCCGTAACGTTTCTGCGCTCTTCTTCTGGTGCTGTGCGAGCAGAGGAAGATCTGCCCACTGTGGCAGCCAGACGCGCGCCCTCGTTCTCGCATGTATCCCCAGAATTGTCGCCGGGAGCGCGCCTAGTACCGCACGCGCTTCGCAAGCGTAAAACGCGCGCTGCCGATATTTTATTGCGACATAGCTAGTCGTTTTTTATTGATTTAACCCCTTCCGACCATTGGCCACGTCTTCACATTTTACATCCAGCCACACAACACAAAGTAGATTTGGATAATTATATTTATTCAAATATAAATCAACACAGGGAAAATACATAATACAGAAAAATACATTTTTTAATCATTGTAACATTCCTACAGTTCTCAAAATATTGTTCAGAGAAAAAAAGACAACTTAAGAATACAGTTATGGTCTCTCTATACAATATATGTCATCTATGAATATACAGTACATTCCAAATACACAGGTTTGCACTTATGGTGACTTTACATTAGGAATAGTGGTAGTAGTAGGAGTAGTAATATTAATAGTAGTTATAATAATAATACTTATTATTAGTATCAGAATCATCATTATGATTAAGAATCATATAGAAGTCATCTCTCAGTTTATGAATGGCTGTCAGCACCCGAAATATCCACCTGATATGCTGTAGCTGAAATATAAAGTGCTTGCTTTTTGAGATTGTCCTGAACACATCAGGGCTGACGAAACATAAGGAAGTGTTCCTGCAATTTCAGAATTTCTGAAGTGAAAACGAGGAGAGAACAGACATCATCACCCTCACAAATGATACTGCAGTGGTCATTAGAGCTTGCGCTTAAAGTGCACAACATCACCCTGGACTTAAAGAGGCTAGCAGAAGCTCAGAAACACTTGCAGCCAATCTATTCTGAGACGACCAAACAACAGCAACCTACCGATTAAAACCCCGATTGAGTGACGGATTGACTATTAGTCTGGAGAACAGCTGTAAAACGCAATGACACGACTCAGCGGGCTTGTGGCTCAGAGAGAAGATGATGCAGCACAGTTTTGGCCGCTTGCGCCTCTGTAATAATAGACGCAGGTATGGCAGTTTAAACAGAGGACTAAATTAACATGGTGTTTTATATAACACCCTTGAGATGAATGAGTAAAGTCTCTCTGAGGGAGGCGCTTTGAGAGTCATACGCACAAAAAGATGGGAGGAACAAAACAATGTGAAAATGCTCAACAGTGCATTCAAGGTTACATCTTCCAATGCAAAAAAAAGCGAACAGAGACAACTTGACAGGAATGGATAACCAGAGGGCGTCAAGTGTCTTATCGTTCCTCTCCCTGGTTGTTTTAGTCATGGTCACACAATGGCTTTCACATCTGTAAGCACAATGACACACTCCTTCCATGTCCAACTACATCACAACCTCTTTCTAAACAACCTACATGCATTTGGGTTGTTAATGTGATGTTGAATTTTTCCACACATGACAAAAATGAATATAATCATCATTTAAAATGCAGTAAGTGGTCAAGCGTGTCTTTGTTTTCCATGAACTATTAATTTTTTATTTATTTTTTGAGCCAAACATCAAAACTGTCCTATGGTGTGACTACATGGCGAATCAATAAATTGCAACTCTTATAAATTAAAAAGAAAATCATAAAATCATGAATAAACACCTCAGGCTTATTTTTAGAAGTGGCTATTTTAGTAAATGGCAATCTTTCTTTTATCCAAGTATTTTTAAAAACACCGAAACTTGACACATTTTGTCACTTAAACCATGTCCTGTGGTGTGACACTATATGCTAATTTTAAATCAGCAATGGGGTATATGCACAGAGACGTTTCATTTCAGTCAGCCATCCCCAGGGCTTCTGGTTAATTGTCATCCCATACAAAATCGTAGCGTTTAAGATCTGATTTCTTTAAATAACAGCGATCTTTACTGCCTGGCTGAGATACGATATAAGGTGGGTATCAGACCAAACAAAAAGCACTGCATTAAACTCTATTTTTCCACACCATGTATTTAAATTATGGACAGTATTTTAATGATGAAATTTCTCTGCGGTAGCCTGCTGCTAATGAAGGCACCTGCGTTTAAATGGTCTTTCATCTATTTTTACACTTTGACAACCAAATGAATGCTTAAGTCTATTTACTGATTATATTTGAATTACATTACAACATCCATGCTTTAAAAAAAACCTTATGAAAATGAAAATAGTTACATAAAGCTTTCAGCGGAAGTTCATAATTGGCTGAAAAACACTAGCTGTGCATATACTGTAGCCCATTCCACTTAAATTAGTTGAAGGACCCCATTCAAGATCATGTGACTGAAGCCCAATTATTTACCTATTTAACTTTGTTCGAATCACTATAAATCATGTTTTGTAGCCCTCTGATGTGATTTCCCTGTTTTTTGAAAATGTCCAACATGTCTGACACATCATGAAGAAAAAGATATATAAATTATAATTTCATATGAAATAAATAGCACTATATGAAGATAAGCGCTAATCATTACAGGGAGTGCAGAATTATTAGGCAAATTAGTATTTTGACCACATCATCCTCTTTATGCATGTTGTCTTACTCCACGCTGTATAGGCTGGAAAACCTACTACCAATTAAGCATATTAGGTGATGTGCATCTCTGTAATGAGAAGAGGTGTGGTGTAATGACATCAACACCCTATATCAGGTGTGCATAATTATTAGGCAACTTCCTTTCCTTTGGCAAAATGGGTCAAAAGAAGCACTTGACAGGCTCCGAAAAGTCAAAAATAGTGAGATATCTTGCAGAGGGATGCAGCACTCTTAAAATGGCCAAGCTTCTGAAGCGTGATCATCGAACAATCAAGCGTTTCATTCAAAATAGCCAACAGTGGGTCTTGATGGGCCAGATGGAAAACTAATGACATGGCCTCCTTGTTCACCTGATCTGAACCCCATAGAGAACCTGTGGTCCATCATCAAATGTGAGATTTACAAGGAGGAAAAACAGTACACCTCTCTGAACAGTGTCTGGGAGGCTGTGGTTGCTGCTGCACGCAACGTTGACGGTGAACAGATCAAAACACTGACAGAATCCATGGATGGCAGGTTTTTGAGTGTCCTTGCAAAGAAAGGTGGCTATATTGGTCACTGATTTGTTTTTGAATGTCAGAAATGTATATTTGTGAATGTTAAAATGTTATATTGGTTTCACTGGTGAAAATAAATAATTGAAATGGGTATATATTTGTTTTTTGTTAAGTTGCCTAAAATTATGCACAGTAATAGTCACCTGCACACACAGATATCCTCCTAAATAGCTAAAACTAAAAACAAACTACTTCCAAAAATATTCAGCTTTGATATTAATGAGTTTTTTGGGTTCATTGAGAACATGGTTGTTGTTCAATAATAAAATTAATCCTCAAAAATACAACTTGCCTAATAATTCTGCACTCCCTTTAAAGCTAAATCACTCTCGTGCTATTTATTAAGAGTTGTTGTTCATAAATTTTGCCATGTTACACCATAGGACATCTGAAAAAAGTGGCAAAATTTAAAAAGTTAGTGACCCAGTACTGTATATATTTTCTCAAACATCACTTTTCATACTTATATATATATATATATATATATACACAACAAATGTTTTTTTATCGCCTTCTGTCTTCTACCCATAAACAGAACCGAACTGACACATACACCAAGAACAGCAACTGTCAAGACACGTGAAAAAAAAGTGCAGACTATCCACGATTTGGCATTTCAAATCTGTCACCAGAACGGAGCAGCTTTTGACACAGAGGAAAGAGCGAGCAAGCAAATCTTTTTATATTGTGACACTCTCGTAAACTCTCTCGAATGCTGCAATCAGCACTAGATGGAGAATTGTTTTCTCTCAGCAGATAAAGCTCGACTTTAGCTCTGGCTTAATCCAATCATAGAAACGCCGATAAATCAGCCCTTTTCTCCAGAATATATACACAGTCCCGAAAGACACTGTGCTGCTGAACAGAGCGAGTTATAAAATGACAGTGAGTGGAGTTATAACCCATTGTTGTTTCGATAATAAGCTGGAGAGTGCTTTAAATAGGATGTGTGTGCTCTCTAAAGACATTACAGGAGGTCGAGCCACTGTAACTCTGCAGAAGACCAAACCTCCCACACGACACTAATACATTTTATGGAGTGACAAAATTTCGGGAGTCAAAAGAGTCAATTAGTGCCAGGGAAAGAGGCGACCTGATTGGAAATAGAGACATGCAGTCACAGTGGTGTGTATCACACATGTGCGGGCTGAAAGATTTCATTGGCTCAAGGTTGCTGAGTGTTGAGGGAGTCTGCTTAAAATACCTCTAGGACGGGCTGGGTGAGAATTGAAAAGTGTGCTTAAAATGGGTCAGCATGCACTGGGACACATGACACGGTTGTGAACAGAGGGAAACAAACTGAGTGAAGGAAAGAGGGAGATGGAGAAATAATGGAAATTTTGCAGTGACATGTCAAGGCTCGGATGGAGAGGTACAGCTGATTTTCTCTGCTCTCCAAGCCTGTCCAGTTTTTAAAATAGCACACTGTGTGTTTGTGTGTGCATATATTCTTGTCTTTTTGTTGACAAGTGGTCTAAATTAACTGATAAATGATGTAATTAGCATGATTATGATGAACAAATCTTAATTATACCACTCCAACAACACTTGAAACTTAAAGGGATAGTTCACCCAAAAATGAAAATTTACTCATCATTTGCTTACTCCAAAATGGTTCCAAAGCTTTATGAGCTTCATTTTTTTCAGTTGAACTCAAAAGAAGATAGTTTAGAAGAATGATGGAAACCAATAGTCACTGATATTAGCAGTTAGAACCAAAAATACTACGTAAGTCAGTGGCTCCTGATTTCCAGCTTTCTTGAAAATATAGATTTTTTTGAGAAACAGGAGGAAACGTTTTGGGGCAAGTGAAGGTTGAGTAAATGAAATCAGAATTTGCATCTCTGGGAGAACTTTCCCTTTAAAGGAGTAGTTCACCAAAAATGATAAATAGATCATTATTTAACTTGTGACTAAAACTGGTGGTGTTCTAATAGAATATATTTCTTGCTTTTTTTTTCAAACTACAAAAGTAAACATTTTAAGAAATGTCTTTTTTTAATTAACAGTGGCCAGCATGAAAAAAAGATCATGATTAAAAAATGATATCAAAGTATCTAAACGTTCCCACGCACCATGTAATACAGTTGAAGTCAGAAGTATTAGCCCCCCTTTGAATTTTGTTTAATCGTTTTAAAATATTTCCCAAATGATGTTTAACAGAGCAAGGAAATTTTTACAGTATGTCTGATAATATTTAATAAAATCTTTTAATAAAATCTTTTCTCCGCTAAACAGAAATTGGAGAAAAAAATAAACAGGGTGGTGAATATATCAGGGGGTCTAATAATTGTTTATAAAAATAAAAAACTGTTTATTCAAATGAATAGAAATGAATAAAGTTGTCTATGTTCTTTTTTTTCCTGTTTAGAATTAAACTGAGCCTTTAATAATTATTTATGAGGGATTTATAAAGCATGAATAGTTTTAAGGTCAAAATTATTAAATTAAATAATATTAAATCAAAATTAACTTTTTTCTTGAGATTTTTTTCTTGTCTACAGAACAAACCATCATTATACAATACCTTACCTATTTACCCTAACCTGCCTAGTTAACCTAATTAACCTGGTTAAGCCTTTAAAAGTCACTTTAGTCTGTATAGAAGTGTCTTGAAAGATACTGAAAAAAACTGTATTTACTGTCATCATGGCAAAGATAAAATAAATCAGTTATTGGAGATGAGTTATTAAAACTATTATATTTAGAAATGTGTTAGAAATCTTCTCTCTGCTAAACAGAAATTTCTGTTTTCTCAGGACTAATAATTCAGGGGGGCTAATAATTCTTCAACTGTATGTCAAATGATTCAAATGGGTTTGATGAAAAATAATTATCCTGAAAATGAAAAAAAATCCTGACTTTGAATTCTGCATGTGTTCATGAGACGTACATTTTTATTCCTCAAGATTAAACAAACAAAAAAGATTATATTTAGATTATAATTGATTATAATCTTATTATCTAAGATTATATTTAGAAACTTATATATCTTGTATAACTTATATATCAATTTCTCATTTTGTAGTTCAATAAAAAAAGACATATGGCATTAGAACACCACCATAGTAAGTAAATGATCATTTATTTAATTTTTGAGTGAGCTACCCAGGTTAAAAAGATAATTCATCTATGAATATTCTGTTATCATTTGTTCAACCTTATGTCATCTCAAACCTGTAGGACTTTAAGTGCATGGGCAAAAACAAAACAAAACTGAACTTTCTTCAAAATATCTTTTTTTTTTCTTTTTTTTTGTTCAATTCAACAGTGGAAGTCATTAGAGTCTCATGTTGGTTTATTTCAGACTCCAGTGGCTTTCATTGTCAAAAACAGCTGAAAGAGTATTCAGAAAATAAAGTCATTCAGGCTTAAAATGACATGAGACAAAAAAAAAAAAAAAGAGGAATTTTCATTTTTGGATGAAAATACATTTTCAAGTAAACATTTACAAACAACAAACAGTTCTTCACTTCATTATAAAGACGTTAAATACAGGACAACGGTGAAATACTTTGACTAGAACAAGACTGGACACCAAAGAACACGTAACACTATCACAAATTCAGCAAAGCTTTGTGTAACTTAAGCTGTCCATCCACAGAATGCTTGTGGGGATGATCACGATTAACATCATTTAACAACCACGGAAGCGTACGAGGACAAAGCAGCATCAGAAATCCCATTCAAACGCTACTCACATAAGACATCCTCTGGAGCCAAGAGGCAGGCAGATTAATAAAGGGTGATTACCATACACAGAATAACACCATATTATAATTTAGTGCCTACTATAAAGAAAAGAACACAAAAAAATATATATCAACCATTAATAAATGCTTTCGTCAGTGAGCTCCAGGATGCCTAGCAGCAATGCATTCTACGGAGTATAAATTGTATCACCCAAGTCTAATATTGAATCACAGCTTGTAGACTGAATTCATTAATGTATAAGAACAGTTAATGCTATATAAGGTGTGAGGGTTGGGTTTGTACATCCATTTTTCATTTCATGACCACTTTAAGATTGTACAACAAGGCAGGATATTAGTTTTTGTGCTGGTATAACGCAACAAAAGGCAAAGTGGTAAGAGAGATGTAAAGGGAGTGCGTAAATACACATTTGAATAATAAAGCTGGTGCTATATCTTTTTTATACATTTGTTCTCTATTACTAAATATTTAAGTTCACCCAGTATTGAACATTTACTCACTCTCAAGTGGTTACAAATCTTTTTTTTATTTCTTCAAATTTATTTGAACACAAAAGAAGATATTTTGAAGAATGTTGGAAACTGGTCACCATTGACTTCTATAGTATTTGTTTTTCACACTATGAAAGTCAATGGCTGCAGGTTTCCAACATTTTACAGATAATCGTCTTTTGCGTTTAACACAAAAAATAAGCTAATATAAGTTTAGAACAAGTGGAGAATGAATAAATTATGTTTCTTTTTTCATTTTTGGGTGAATTATTCCTTCAACACGGTCACATTTAAGTTATAATTCAATAACTAGTTCCTATGTTTTTCTCATAATCACTGTTTTATTCACATAGCATGACCATACTCTGGTCCACTTCTTTTGGTATCATTCAAAACTAACTCCTATGCCAAAATATTTTCAGCTTCAGCATTAGTGGGAGTGTAAAAACCTGCAAGCCCCGCCTCCTCCACATCAGAAGCCCCGCCTATGACAGAAAGCCCCTCCTCCTCCTCCAGCGCGGTCACTTCTGAAAGCTGAGTGTGGTCTCTTTTGGTGGCTGAAGGCTTCGGATTGGTCCGTTCCAGTTTTCTGTGCTTGCGCATCTCCGGAGGAGGGTCTTTCATGGTGAAGACATCTTTAATTCTCTCCATGCAAACGTTAGCAGCTTCTCGTGTCTCCCTTGAGAGCTGCGACAGACTGAGGAACCCATGAGGGAGGTCATCCACGACACACAGGGTCACCGGCTGACCGATATTTTGCAGCCGTTTGGCAAACATCACAGAGTCGTCTAGCATGGGGTCCAGATGACAGGCCTAAGAAAAGAAAGGTAAAACAGATGGCATATGTGTCTTCGACAAAATGGGAAGCAAAACATTAGAAATAATTTGTCGTACAGAAAATTAAGAACTCACACACATTTTCTTAAGGGAACCCAAAAATGAAAACTTACGCTCACGTGGTTCCACTTTTGAGCTTTTTTATTTGAACACAAAAGAAGATTTTTTTTTCTTTTTCAGCTTAGTCCCTTTATTAATCTGGGGTCGCCACAGCGGAATGAACCGCCAACTTATCCAGTATTTTGTTTTACGCAGCGGATGCCCTTCCAGCTGCAACCCATCTCTGGGAAACATCCATACACACTCATACCCTACGGACAGTTTAGCCTACCCAATTCACCTGTACCACATGTCTTTGGACTTGTGGGAGAAACCGGAGCACCCGGAGGAAACCCACGCAACCACAGGGAGAACATGCAAACTCCACACAGAAATGCCAACTGACCCAGCCGGGGCTCGAACCAGCGACCTTCTTGCTGTGAGGTGAACGTGCTACTCACTACGCCACCGTGGCGCCAAAAGAAGATATTTTGTAGGAAATTTGATGAAAACCTGTAACTATTCTTGGTAGAAAAAACAAATACTATTTGGTTTACAGCTTTCTTCAAAATATATATTTTTTTGTTCAACAGGAAAAATAAACTCATAAAGATTTGAAATAAGTAAAGGGTGAGTAAATGATGAATGAATATTGATTTTTTAACTGTTTTAAGTCTTTCTCTGTGTAATTTTAAGAAAACATGCGAAATGTAATTAAAGCATTTCATTTGTCACAATTTTTATTTTTAATTAGCTATACACATTTTCAAAAGAAGTATCTGGTTGTTTGCAGTAATATGGAGTGATGAAAAAGATGCAAAGACGCAAAAATGCCCTCAGTAAAAACTGTTGTGTCTAATATTAAAAAAAAATGTACAAAAGCACGCACATCACTCTTAACTGGGTGCTCAGCCAAAAACACACAAAAATGCAAATATAAGAGCTCTGTGTCAGCCTTTTTAATTTAAAAATTTTTGTATTTTTGGAGCTTTGGTGTTGCCGCCTTTTCGGATACATAATATAAAAAACAAAGAAGAATTTTGAGCCTGATAACATTCAATGTGCTAGTTATGCAAGCAAACTAGTGCATATTTAAATACAATGCCTCATTTGTATATTTAAACAACATTCTAAAAACCTGTAAGACAGAAATTGTTTTCAATTCTTAATGTAATCAATCAACTGTTGAAGTATGGTAATAACTATTAGGTCATTTTATACCACATTCACCTGCAGCGTCTTGCTTTAAGCATATCAGTTGGTCAACAAATCTCTCATGAAGACTTTTGTCAGTCTTACCACTATGTGTATAGGAGGCAGTCCCTTTAGCATGTTGTCTGGAGCCAGAAGGGGGGACATGTACGGGTTTCTGACAATGGGTGAACTCTGCACGTTCATCTCTGCTAACTGCTCTGAGCGCAGAGGCTCGAAGCCCTCTGGAAACTCGCTTGGTCTCTCGGGGTCCTCCTCACCACCAGGGGGCGGAATGGCCACTGATGAAAGAATTTCAGACATGGAAGGATCCACTTCTTTGCAGAGGTAGAAACTCACATCTTCAGGCTAGGAGAGAGATGGAGGTCAATAAAATATTCAAATAAAATAAACAATTAATTGCACAAACATTTCATTTATTGTGCTGAAATGGCTTAAATTTGTCACAGGCCTTAAAACAAATGTGGATAATAAATTTTCACTCTAAGGTTAAAATTATTGAAATTACAGATGCTATATGACCATTGCAGATTTGACCATTGCAATATCAATGCTGCAATGATATATTGTGCAACCCTAATGTAAAATGACAAAAACAGATTTTCAAGCATAAAAATAATAAAAGAAAATTTTTACTGTATAGTTTTCCGACAACATCAAATAAAATGTTCTTCAGTGCAACAATAGTTTAAATAACAATTAAATCTTGCCAGGCATATTTAAAAAATGAGATATTTTAGAGATTTTAAATACCCTTTTTTTAATTGTCATTGCAAATACTTCAACTTTGCCCTAAGAAAATGAAATGTAGAATGATCATATAGTTGAAGTTAGAATTATTAGCCAGATAATAGATAATATTTTAGAATATTTAGATTTTTTAGATCATATTTTGTTCTGTAGAAAGTCTTGTTTTATTCTGGCTAGAATAAAAGCAGTTTTCAATAGAACTTTTTTTCAATAGTTTACAGAACAAACCATCATTATACAATAACTTGCCTAATTACCCTAACCTGCCTAGTTAACTTAATTA
>CAIGQQ010037975.1:1480064-1502437 GCA_903798035.1 Danio albolineatus | reverse complement strand
TATACAGTACACACACACACATAATATGATTTTATGATTTATATGAAATAGAAAAATGGTACAAGCAATATATATATATATATATATATATATATATATATTGTGTGACAATAAAATATTATTACACCCACATTTTATTTTCACAGAAAGGGTTATTTTAAACATTAAAGTATAGTTTAGTTGCTTGTACCATTTTTCCCATGCATATAAATCATAAAATCATATTATGTGTGTGTGTGTACTGTATATAAATGTGTATATTTAAATATTTATAAATTCAACTTGAGACAGAAATATATGAATATATGTAAATAGTATTAAATTGTAAAGTGCATATTAGTAAGGAACATGAGGAAAGCAAATGGCAAATGAGTTCAAGAGAGGTTAAAATGATTCATTTGAACCAGGCAGCAGAAATTAGCGTTTCAAATCCTGGCTGCAATTATTCATCCAGCTGACGTCATCTTATCATGGGATGCTCTGCAGGATTTTAGCACATACTTGAACAAAATGGCATGCAAAATCCAAGCGCCATCACAGCAGAATCCTTCTCAGTTGCACAACTGCACTTAACTCACCGAGCACTACCCTTTCTTCCTTCGCCAAGTGTGACAGAGAGGAATACATTGAAATAATTGCACGGAATCCAAAAAAAGCAAATGTGGTTCATTTGCACACTCTGTACCCACCAAAATAACCTGATCAACAATTTGCTGCAAGCTATTAAAACCAGGCAGTGTTAAGAGGCCAGTTAATTCTGTGCATTAGACAGTGTGTGTTTCTGCCACGGCTCTGACTCTGATGCTAATTATGGCATAACAAGCTCCTGTTTTTCAGCCACCGATGGCAATTTGATACTTTGTACCAACATCTGTGCTGCACTCCAGCAAACATACCGGATAAACAACATAAACGTACTAACAATGAGGCTGTCTGTTATTTAAACGTTATGTTTGCCTATTATTCAAGCGACTGTGTTTAACTGTTGATGGCTCGGTCATTCTCACTTTAGATGGCAAATTAATCAGCGCAAACATGGCATGTGTTTCACACACTCATAAAGCTCTGAAAAAAAAGCCTGATGGATGCTGCGTAGCTCAGATTGGCATCCTTGTAGAATGCAAATCAGCCTGATGATTAATATGACTGGCTGTTGCAATCTGTAAAAGAGAGACCTTCGACACTGTGGGAGCTTTAGGGAGATGCTGAAAGCAGGAATTTGATTAAACCTGTTTAAAGTGCAGGATGAGGAGCTGTACCTTGCTCTCAGGTGTCATGGTGATGTCAGGGATGGAGTTGTGGTTGGCAGTGCTGAGGTGGTTGGCATTTTTCTGAACGTTGCTGGCTGTGCTGTTAGTGTGGGTGCCCAGGTCTTGGCACGTCTGGCTCCTCAGAGTCCCCTTCTCCAGGGAGTATTCAGACGACTCTGGGGGCACTGGAGGGTCTACGTGAGGAGAGGTCAGAGACGCTTCTGAAACACTCTTTCTTACTGCGTCTGAAACCGAGACATTGGAAAGATAACAGTCAGAATCAAGTCATTTCAAGGTCACCGTGGTCATGGAAATGATTCACAGTAGGGCTGCATGATACTGGGGAAGAGTACAAGTGTGATATTTAATATTTGGTGTTTTATACTGTGATATACCAAAGCTAATTTTTTATTCGCCAATTAGAATTTTTTTTTATTTAATGGCTAATTGGTATTAATTTATATGATCTTATTTATATATTTTAGAATCTCCATAGAGGAGTAGGGTTAGGGGTAGGCATGGGACGATAACTGTTTTCAAGGTATATCACGGTATGGAATAGTCAAGGTTTTCATATTGTCAAAACTTTCTGCTATACCTTTCCTAAGGTATCTGTAAGACCTGTTTTTTAGGTGTAAATTGTAAAGATATCTGAGCAATTCCATGCAATTGTCTACCTTGCCATGAAAAAAATTAACTTGTCATCATAAATAGCGAAACACTCCTAATTTTTGTGTGTCCTTGTATTTTACAGTGTTGTACAAATACTCAAAAATGTCTTGGTCAATGTTTCAAACAATTATATTTAATTTACCAAAATCACAAGTGGAAATTTCACATCCGTCACATCCATAACAGAAAAGTGTCACATCCATAACAAAGCTTTTTCGTCATAAATGCAAAAATGTCAATTAAAATAAAACCAAGCATTTTTGTTCTATAGAGAGCCGACACTTATCCTTGTGATTATCATCATTTCTTTTGGATTGTGCAGTTTAATCCACAGAATTTCTACAAAGTATGTTGTATACTGTAAACTCGCAGACTTTTTTCGTCACATCCATAACGCATGTTTATTTTCGTCATTTAAAGTATAAAAATTGTTTACAGATTGATATTTTTCTGATCCCATAATTCTGTGTATATTTGTTTTGAAAAATATAAACAGATGATTCAATATAATATTAACATATACCTTATCTGTGTATTTATGAGTTTTTACTGCAAATGTCACATCCATAACGCTGGCATTGCTCATCTGTTGTTGTTTTTTTTTTTTTAAACAAATGAAGGCAGCAGAAGTCAATGATTCACTTGAATTTTTTAGCCTGACGTCTCACTGCGCCAAAATATTTAAAAATGTTTCTCAAAATAAAATATATTGTGTTCAAGGGGGAAAAAGGTTTTGTTTTTTACCCAGACATTTAAAAAGAATATATGTCAGAGCAGTAAACACAATACCGTCATACCGTGAAACCGTGATATTTTTATCCAAGGTTATCATACCGTCAGAATCTTATACCAGCCCATGCCTAGTTAGGGGTGGGGTTTAGGGGCATACCTCCTTTAAAAATAAATTTGGGTTTTCAAATAAACTAAATTGTATGAATAGGGAAGAATTAGCCACTTTTCTGACAATAAGTAAAACAAATGTTACATTTCCTTGTAAAATATCTGGTTGATTATACTCCGTTATAACAGTTTGGAAATCAGTTATTCTAGATTAAGTGGGATGATTTTGTCAGGGAGTTTATCTACACACAAGAAAACCTGAAAAACTTATGTTGATGATTTAATTATTTCAAATTTTACTTAATTGTTTTTGGGAAGTTATAAATCTGAACGTGTATTACCATAGGTAAACATATCACTCAAGTTAAAACAGTTATCACCAAATGGGTTAGCACCACTGGTGCATAGTCTGCTATGTTATATATTGCATACTGTGCACCAGTGGTGCTAACCCATATTGTGATTTTGAGTCTTATTTTGTTGCATATATTGATTGATGTTGCTCCATTGTTATTAGTTTGTTAGGTAATGTCTACATCAAATAATAAGAGGCCCAAATTGGGATGGTGGAGAAACAAAACTAAGGTAATCCTGAATTCCCAAAGCAATCAGGAAGAGAGAAAATAGTGCATAAAATTGAATAAAAAGCAGAGATGCTTACCGTACAAAAACATTTCTCAATGCAAATATGCACAAAGGCGAAATGAGAAAGTAACGAAAGATGTAAAAGCAGTACAAATGGGCAGAGGGCAGGAATTTTAAGTATAAGGGGTGGGGGTTCACAAAGACCCTCACACAGACATTGGCGGAGGCTGTTGGCGAGGAAACAGTTGCCAGGGAGAGGTAAGGCATGTGACTGGCTGATGTGAAGTGTGTGTGTGTGTGTGTTTATGTGTGTGGGGCATTAAACAGACATCCAGGAAAATATTAGGGCCCCTCAAACCCCCATACAAACAGACATAAACAGACACAAAAAAACAGCAGTCAAAACACAGCTGTGTAGCCCATAGCCACAATCCTGTAAAAAAAAATAATAAATAAACTATTCTATGCTATGCTGATATAGTGAGTAACGAATCCTTGGCCATCATGAGGCAATTAGACTGCTTTGTGTTGTGTGTCACACCACTCTAATGATGCCTTTTAGCCACACTGCATTGACATCCTGTACAGCCCTACTCTTTCACTCTCTGTGTGAGCTAATGAACTCAAACGATAAGGGATCTAGGGTTGATAGCAGTCCATTTCAATCAACAGACATGCATTTGCTTTGTTTGAGATGGTTATTATCAGCTTTTCATTTCAGTTGTGCGACTATGCAATCAAAACCACAATAAAAACTGAACTGAGAAAGAATACAAATGCAGAGACAGCCAGAAGTGTGCATTTGAGACATAATAAGATGTATACATTGGCACCATATCCCTTATTGGTCTTCTGCAGGATGTATATGTTTAGTGTTTTTTTTTTTTCCTCAACAGGACGTTCATGCGAAAAAAAAATGTAATTACTTCAACCTTCTATTCCATACCCATTTCAGTTTAATAAAGAATTTACTTTCTGCATTGTCTTTTGGAGTATAAAAGGCATTGTCTTTCAATTCTCTTTAACTATGAGTGTTCTACAGTATTGCAGCTCTGTTTGGTATATAAATCTGTCTGTTAAACTAAAGACAAGGTTGATGAACAAGATTAAAATCTGCTCACAGAAAATAGGGCAGACCCTTCAAAATCTTATCACAAGAACATCAGAGGCTGGCTAAAAAAAAATTAAAATTCAAACCATAGTCATGTGTTGAATCACGAATTTGTGCAATTACAGTCTAAAAGTTGATTTCAAGTCGTGAAATTAAAACATTCATTAGTGCATCACGCTGTCCTAAATCTAAATAAAGTCAGTGTAACAGAAAATAAAAACACTACTACAGTTTTTTGTCCATGTACAGTATGTGATTGTGAATTGTCTGTTTGTCAGGAGTGTGTAACATACTAGAATGCATATAAAATTTTACATCCAAGTCTGACGATAAAGTTATATCAACAAACACACACAAAAAACGTCTGTTTAACCACTGCACAATTTTCTGTGTTTGGAATGTCATTTTAACACTGATTTGCGTCTTTATATCAATACAGTTTTGTGTTGCACACATTTCAAAATACATCAAAATTTGAAGAATGAGCTTCAGTCAGATAAGTTCATAATTCTAACTGTCTTGAACACGACATGCTTATATGAAGCACTGCAAACTAAATCCTCAACCTCAACCCATTTCCAAAACATGCAACTTGCATGTTTGGTTGTACACTTACCTGTAAATGTTACAAGTTCTGCCAGAATCCATTTCAAATATAGGTTATTCTACAAATATATGCTTCTTTCCGCGAGCTAAGGTGACTGAATAAGCAGCACCCTGTTTTTCCTTCACAATAAGCAACACAAATGAATAAATACATTTTCACTCTCCGAGTCCTTGACTTTTTCTGCTTTTCTCTAGTGAAATGATCTGCTGACCTCTACCTCAACTGCTGAAACCATCACATATTTGAAGAAGCCCTCCCCACGCACAATCAAACGCTTTGTTCCTCTTTTGTAAGTCGATTTGAATAAAAGCATCTGCTAAAAGTATAAATGCAAATGTAATTATTCTGACACAAGAGACTTGTCTTCCCAGACTCATCTTCCCAGACTTCAATGAACGAGTCCCAGTGTGCACATGTGCATCAAATAGATAAAGCAGATAAGAATAGGAGTGCAACTATTAACCAAAATTGCTTACATATTATGCATTTAAAATTGTTTGCACTTCAATTATAACAGCACCAGAAAGAGCGTATGTGCTGCAGTTGGCTGCAGTAATAATGACAGGATAAGTTTATCTATAAGGGAAAATTGTGTCATAATTTACACACCCTCCAATTATAATAATTCTTCAAATAGATTTAAGAATTGATCCTGTATTAATCAGGATGCTAATATGGTTGCATCCCCAATTTTTTCTCAGCATTTTATTTTTTTAGCTTAAAATCAGTAGATATGTTTCCACACAAAGTTGCAAATTTTATGCAATAAATTAAAGTACCAGTCTGGTCTCATTTCCTGGGAAACTGGCTCAATATATAAATAATAAAAATGAACATTTATGCAAGTCAGGAAATCACTTAAGATTTTTTTTCTTCAAAAGTTCCACAGGATCAGTTCCTGATCCTTTGCATAATTTATTTTATTGACCATGTTCTAAAATATTTGTTAAACAATTTTTATTTTTAAAAATGGTTTAAAACAGCTTATACATCTTAAAATGGTAACACTTCACAATTAGGTTGTATTAATGTTAGTTAATATGGTTAGCGCTCTCGCCTCACAGCAAGGTCGGTTGTCGTTTCTGTGAGGAGTTTGCATTTTCTCCTCGTGTTCGCGTGGGTTTCCTCTGGGTGCTCTGGTTCCCCCACAGTCCAAAGACATGCGGTACAGGTGAATTAAATAAACTAAATTGCTATGTGTGTGAATGAGTGCGTATGGATGTTTCCCAGTACTGGGTTGCTAAGCTGGAAGGGCAACTGCTGTGTAAAACATATGCTGGATAAGTTGGCTGTTCATTCCACTGTGGCAACCCCTGATGAATAAAGGGACTAAGCCAAAGGAAAATGAAAGAATTGATGAATGAATGAATGAATGAGTTAATAGTTTTACTAACAGGAACAAACAATGAACAATACATTTATTATTGTACTTATTCATGTTCGTTAACAATGGTTAATGGAAAAAGTTGTTGATGGTTAGTTCATGTTAACACAGGGTGCTTAAATAATGTTTGGTTTAACTAATATTTGTTTTTTAATATAGCATTAGTAGATGTTGAAATATGATTAATAAATGTTGTGCTAGTATTGTTTATTATTAGTTCATATTAATAAAATCATTAACTAATGAAAACTAATAAAGCGTGTAAAGTGTGACCAAAACTGTAAAACAGAATTAAGTCTATAGGCCCAATAGGTGTTGAAATCAAAATAAAATACTATCAAATAAATCAATTCCTATTTAAAAAGCGTGTTTAATTGATGTGTTAGCTTTTAACTTCATTCATTTATGTTTGTAAATTATGAAAAAAGTGCCATTTTTGCAGTATTGTGTTGGAAAATGAGAGAAAGCCACTACCTGCTTACGGACCCTCACAGAAGTGGCTGAAAGTAGTTGCAAGTGGACAAAAGAGACGCATTTAAAAGCCATGTGTGAACAGTAATGCGTCTCCTTTGTCCACTTATATCATCTTAACACCAGGTGCAAACAGGGCCTTGCTTGCACCTCAGAGGGGCATAAGACACAAACAACAACAACTTCTCTCATAAGATTTTGTGTTTGGTAGCAATGCCTGATAGCGTAAGACGGTTTTAGGACATAACTATACAAGATTATATTGATGATGGAATTTAGTTTGCAAAATTATTAAAACAGCATTCGAGTTGGTGTGTGTGATGCTATTAAAGACTGGTTAGTATAGTTATCCATACTTTTTAGCAAAAAACACAGAATTTATTAGATGTTTTATTGTATTTATGTGCATATCTTTTCATTTAACCGAACAACATTTTATGAGCTTTTTTCATTTGAATAGAAGTTTCTGTTTAGTGTTTTTATGCAATATTCTAGGAGGATGGAAATATAGCTAGTGACGACTAAAAACAACAATGATGGCAGTAACCGGGTGAAGCAGTGGCATAACAACTGTAGATTAAATGCTATGAGTAAGACCACAAAGGAGAAAGGTTGCAGAGTTAGAAATGTATAATACAAAAGTGACTGTTGCCGAGAGAACAGGCACCATAGGCAATTCCCCAGTCTGCATATATTAGCCTTCCAGGTATGATTCAGCAGCCTGCATAGATGATGGATACAGATTGAAGCGAGGCCTCCATTCAGATGCATTCAGTCAGTGCTCGCTCAGAAAGAGCACTTTCTGCAAAACCATCTGTGGGTCACGCACCACAAGCTGGAGAGCTACCACATATAGCTCGGAACAAATGGCTATTATCAGCATGGAGCCAATTATATCAAGCAAAGCAGAGCCCTACGAGGGATCCATGTGTGTTAATTTAAACCCAATTAAATCAGATCAAATGATTAGCCAGCTGCACTATTACAACGGCATCATCGTCAGAGGTTGTAGGGGTTATAATCATAAAATGACATATTGATAAATGTTGTTTTAGACACACCGAGCGTGATGTTTTACTCAAATGCACGTACCTGCACTGCCTCTGTCCAGCAGAGAGTGGATCCAGTTGGAGGCTCCCTGTTTGAAGTCTCGGAGCAGCAGAGAAGCGTCTCTCTTGACCATGCTCAAAGTGCTCACCTTCTCCACCTGCTTCTCCACCTGTGGATCTGTGCCTACACACAGCAGAAAAAGAGAAAGAAAATGGCACACAGGAGGGGTTGATCTAATTGTAATTGAAAATATAGAAATCAATCAATCAATAAAGCAAATACTTAAAAGTACAACAAAACTAAAGATAAAACTAAATGAAAATTCTTTCTCAGTTCATTTTTTTTTATTCATACTCAGTTTATTATTTTGATTGCATAGTCAAACAGTGGAAATGACCAAATAAAATCTAAATTAAACAAAATTAATACACACATTGTACATAAAAAAACTATTTAAAATCTTAACAATAATGAAATCAAAATAAAAAATTTATCAAAATGAAATAAAGTAAAATAAATACTATATTATGTAAAGATTTTTTTACAATTCCGCTTAATTTCTTAGTCTCTAACAAATGTAGCAAATATAAGACATACGACACAGGTACATATACTTGTCTGCACAAATGCAAACTTCAAATGCTATTTCTTGCATAGGCAGGTAAATTTAGTGATAGTTCTGACTCTAATTAGCTATTAAATCATTTATTATTATTATTATTATTATTATTATTATTATTATTATTATTATTATTATTATTATTATTATTATTATTATTATATTTTAAATTATCATCAGGTATATAGTAATTCCATTAACAGCTTGAGTATTGCTGCCATTAAAGCAAAAATAACAACAGCACTCAAGCTGCATGAACTTCACAACTTTGTGTAAATCCTGATGATTTCTAGTTTGATTCTTGTGAAACTAAATGACAAGACAGTTTGTTATTCAGTGGTAGACAGTATTTTTACATTGCTGTATTTACGATACTCTTTCCCTTCTGAGTGAGTTTCACCAACCAACTGATTCAAGTCTCCAGATAACGATTAACTGATTCAAATGATTTGTTCAGAGTGAGTCTCCAACTACTAATTAACTTATTAAAACGATCCATTCTGGGAGAGGATCCACTTAGCGATGACCTGGTCCAAATTATCTGGTCAGTGTGAAACTCCAGTTAATGATGAACTGATTAAAACAACCTGGCATTAGTAGTGCGAATCACAAGTTGCGGAAATAAGATTTAAAAGAAATGTTACTTGCAGATGAACTTATTAGCTAAATATTATGTCGTATTATCTGTAGAACATATTATCTGTGGAATCTCAAATCTTCCTTCATAACTAATGCTAGCTTCTGGACGACTCACAGTAATTCGTAAATCTGCCTAAGACTAAGCTGTAAATATATACACTATTCCCCACATATTTTTGGCAGGAGGACATTAAAAACATCAAGAACTTTTGTACTTTTACAATTAAAAAATGTAAAATTAACTAAGTATGTATCTGTACATTTCCCAGAGAAGGGTTGCGGCTGGAAGGGCATGCGCTGCGTAAAAAATATGCTGGATAAGTTGGCGGATCATTCCGCTGTGGCGACCCCGGATTAATAAAGGGACTAAGCCGAAAAGAAAATGAATGAATGAATGAATGAATGAATGAATGAATGTATCTGTACAACTACTCAACTTGATTTATGTACTTTATCCAGCACTACTGCTAGTATACTCAGTTTAAAAAATTACATAAAATAAAATGCAAAATTGAAGTATTTTAACTGAATTGGTGCTCTGTTTTCTGAGAAAACATCAGAACAGAGGAAAGATGTACTTGAAATATCCAAAAGACAAAACATGAAGTCAACTTATAGCTATAGTTCGCCTCCAGAGCAAAGAAAATACAAGCTGTGGGCCACCGGTTTGACTTTACCATCACTATGATTGAAAACACTAATAATCGAATCATTTATAACAAAACACAAACCTATTAATCTATTTCTGACGTGCGTGGCTTCACTTAACTTTACTTGTTGAATTCATTCATCATCATTAAAGTGTCTACGCTCTTGAAATTGGGAATATGTTAAATTTTTACCAGCGATAAATTACGCATCGGACCTGCCCGTTCCAGCTCGCTAATAACCCGAGTCGCAACACAGCACTATTTGTCATAAAATCCTACTACGCTCCCAGACCGACCTGCGTAAGCACTGAGGCAGCGTGAGAGCACACTGAGGGGCAACAGAGGGTCCATGAGGCTGAGCAGACGGGATGGCGAGGCGTACACGGTGAGCAGGGTGGCAGGATATGCGGCGACGATGCCATCCGGCATGCGCACACCATGAGCTGCGGCCCGCATTGACACGGTCACACACAGGTTTCCTCCAGCACTGTCGCCGGCCAAACACACACGCTCACCCGTCCAACCTGAGGAGGAGATGGGTCAATAAAGGAGATTTAGAAAGGAACTGAGCAGGAATTTAATTGAGCAATAGGTCAAATACAAACTGATTTAGAGCATTAAGAAGATAAATTCACTCTATAATTCTTAACCTCAAACCGGGTCACATTTTTATCTCTGATCTGATGTGGTTTTCGCACCAAAAATGCCCAAAGAGAGTTATTAGCCGTGCGTGATCCTGAGACAGATAACAGAGGTGAGAGAACACTGAATGATGAATATGTTTACACCGCTGTAGTCAGACTGAGTGTGAGCTGAGTTTCAATAGGCATTTTTTGTTCCCTGTGGGATGTCGACACGGGCACATCACAACAGTATGACAGACTGTCAAGTCTGCCGATTTCACTTGTCTTGTACCTTAATCAGTTTTCTTAAGGACTACTCGAGTGCCAGAATGAAACAAATATAGGGAAAAAAAATGAAATGAATCATTTAAAAAGCAGTCTGTGTGATTTATGACGCGATTATTGTAAATACTGTATTCAGTGTTTTATTAAAGTGGTAATAAAAGAAAATCAAATAAAATATTTCTCCACATAAGTATTCTGACAGTCTGGAGAAAAGACATTTTATTCAGTGTGGCTTTGGAGTGCAGGTTTTCACTCATAAAAGCTACAGTAAATGTCCATATAAAAGCTAAATGTTTCATTGGTTGTTAATTAAAAATCAAGTCAAAATTTTATTTGATGTTTCTCAAAGCAGCCAAGCAAGAATCTTGTAAAATAAATAAATAAATAAATAAATACATAACTAAATAGAAAGGAAGATCTAATCTCTCCCTTGTTTGCTTTTTCTTTTAATACAACATACTTTCACCCAAACTTAATGGAAACTCTTGTGATTGAATATCTAATTTGTGTGTGTGTGTGTGTGTGTGTGTGTGTGTGTGTGTGTGTGTCTGAGCATATCACTCACTCTTGCTCTGTGAAACAACCTTGGATTAAAATGGAAAGCGAAGAGAATAAGACCAAGCAAAAAAAGGGCAGAATGTTGTTCTAATTTTGTCATCAATCCGAGGATTTCAATATGTGAACATTTCCAGGTCAACATGAGCCGTAAGAAATAAATAGATGTGTTCAACAAACTTCACTCAAAACTTAAATTTGTCATCATTTACTCGCCCTTTACCTGTTCCAAACCTGTAAACATTGACTTCCGTAGAATTTGTTTTCCTACTATGGATGTCAATGGTTACAGGTTTTCAGCTATCTTCAAATTATCTTTTTTAGTATTAAACCATAGGTCTAAAACTCAATTCCTTTAGTGTCACACCCCTGCAATGTTTTGCTCCAAACCTAATCAAACACAGCTGATCCAACTAATCAAAGTGTTCAAGACTACTAGAGACTAATATGCAGGTGTGAGTTGGAGGCGAATGGAGCTAAACTCTGCAGAGCTGTGGCCCTCAAGTAATTGAGTTTGAGACCATTGTGTTAAACAGAGGAAAGAAAGGTTTGACACCACATAAAGGTGAGTAAATGGTGAGTTACATTTAATCTTTGAATGGCCTATCCCTTAAATTCACATTTTGCTTCGTATATATGTAGTCATATCTACAATTTCCTTTTGCAGAAGATTTGATTTGTTGCTTTGTCACTTGATTAGGATGTATAAAGAAGCGGTTATTCCTCTTACCAAGCAGGTTGTGGTTCTTGATGGCCCAGCAGTAGGCATAGAAACATTCCTCCAAAGCCCGAGGAAAGGGGGCCTCAGGGGCCAGAGAATAGTCCACTGAAAGGACAGGGGCATTCAGGTCGTGAGACCAGCTCCTCAGATACGGCTGGAGAGAAAAAGTGAAATAAAGTTGAAGAATCAAAACTGCTACATTAACATTCACTATTTCACTATTTCAAAATCCTTTGTTTCTATGTTTTACTTTACAGGGCTTTGCATATTGTTTTGTTTAATATAAAAATCTAAATTGCCTCTCCATATACAGTGGCATCTCTTCTTTGATGCTGGTGTGAGTGTTAGACAATAAGACTGTCATTTCCTCCCCTCCAGGAACCTGTCAATCCACAACCGAGTGCACATTTGCTCACTGCTTTCCCAGCTCACATCCCTACAGTAATTCCTCACTCAATCCTGACATCCTGTACTTTCCAATGGTTTCGGTGTGACTGATCTGCTGAAAAGCCTGAATTACAGCCCTCAACTCCACCGTAAATGTTCATTTCAAGTAGATTCTGTCACCCTAAATATCCACCCGATTGCGTACCACCAAGCATTCATGTAAGAGAAAACACTTAGGAAACGAGCACACTTCTTAGAAATTTGAGTACTTTTACCTCTTTTTGCTAGTTCACCCTCTCTGTCTTTTGTAGTTTAAAGGCATGATGTGTGCTGACAGGCGTCACAACATGTTGTTCCAACTGCCAGTTACATCTGATATCAACGTGTCCATTGTTGAGTGGCGCTCATTGAAGCAGTTAATGCATTGTGTCGAGAACTCAGGCTCCCGCTGGTGACTGTTTGTGTGATGTGAAGGTGAATTTTGCATGAGTATGGTGACAACGCGATACTTTAACTGAGCAGCAGTCTCATACTTTGCACAAGACATGATCAAATGAGGATGATATCCAATATCTTGTTCTGTTTCCAAGAAGCTGTTCAGTACATTTAACAAAGGAAGCACTACTTAAAGTGAATAAATGATTTAACAGAGGTGGGGTCCCCCTGTGACTACAGTGAATTTCTGGAGACAATAAAATATGCACAATCTTAAGAAACATGCTTCAAATAAACTGTCAGCATGGAAAACTGAATCTTAAAAGTCAAGAGAAAATCAGTAGAACCTAGAATTGTCTTTAACTATTTGCACTTTTTGACCACTTTCAGAAAATAGCAAACTTTGTTTTTTTTTGTGTTTTTTTTTTAGATTATTAGGAAAACTGTGTTGGATTGTCTCTAGTATGGCACCCAGTCAATATACAATTATATCACTGTAGTTACCATAATGCTGGATTAGACTCTGCTCTGAAGTAGAAGCTAGTTAGTTTCCCAAATGGCATTCACAGAACTTAATTTATCAATTATTAAATGGTATAATTTTTAGAAACTGCAAAAGATCCGAGTACATTTGGTCCTATTATATGGAGAATTGGAATATTTGTGGAATATCCATATCTAGGACATAGATATTTCTCATTTTGTGGTCTGACAAAATGATATATGGCTTTAGAACAAAAGGCTGAGCAAATAGTGACTACATATTTATTTTTAGTTGAAATAAGAAAACAGCTAGAGCTATATCCATTCATAAAATGGGAGATTAGAATGTTTTTCTAACCATAGACCAATCTTTCTTTTTCCCCAATTCTCAAATATTTTAAAGAAATTATTTGTTATGAATGTTATGTTTGCTATGACCTAAATAAAAACTTTTAACATAAACTATGGTTTATTAATTATAAAATTGGAAACCTGTGGCATAAGATGAAAAAACTTGAAAAACAAATTTTGAGGACAGATATCATTTAAGGCGCCATGGTGACGTAGTGAGTAGCACGTTCGCCTCACAGCAAGAAGGTCGCTGGTTCGAGCCTCGGCTGGGTCAGTTGGCATTTCTGTGTGGAGTTTGCATGTTCTCCCCGTGGTTGCGTAGGTTTCCTCCAAGTCCTCTGGTTTCCCCCACAAGTCCAAAGACATGCGGTATAGGTGAATTGGGTAGGCTAAATTGTCCATAGTGTATGAGTGTGAATGAGTGTGTATGGATGTTTCCCAGAGATGGGTTGCGGCTGGAAGGGCATCCGCTGCGTAAAACAAATGCTGGATAAGTCGGCGGTTCATTCCGCTGTGGCGACCCCAGATTAAGAAAGGGACTAAGGCAAAAAGAAAATGAATAATTGAATGAATGATATCATTTAGTTAAAATAATGTTATTTCTGATTAATGAAAGTTGCTTGTGGTGTACTCTATAGTTCACAGTTAGGCTCAAAATTATTTATATTGCAAAACAGGTTTGATGAAAGTTAACAATATTTAGTAATCATAATAGGTAACAATTAATTTAATTTTAGGATTATTAATCAGGAAATAAAAAAAGTGTGCAAAACTAAATTTCTGGGCCTTATAATCAAATATAAATTATGTGGAAAACCACACATTGCTGAAGCATGAAACAAAAATGTCCAAATCAATTGCAATTTTAAGTAGAACAAAACATATAAAGAATGAAAACACTCTGTACACATTGTATTACAATTCATGGCACCATACATTGCTTCTGTTACTTACGATAGAGAGTATTGAACTATTTGTTGGATTTTGTATTTCTGCATTCATGTATGTTTAGAATTATGTCTGTACATTTTGAAACTTGTTCAATTAAATTTTATTTTTTCAGTATCATCGGAAAAGGATTTTTGCAGAAGATTTTGCAGAAAGTGTCATTTATAATTTGATTATGTAAAAAAAAAAAAAGCTTCGGACTATACCTTTTTTGTAACTATGTTTCAATTTTAATTAGTTCAATTATGCTAGTAAAACTAAAGTAAAATAACTAAATTGAAATTGATTTGATCTGACTATCTCTCAAAGATGAAAAAGGAATATACTGGAATGTTGAGAAGAGAAAAGGCAAACAGATACCTCATGTGATTTGGAAGTCTGTGCCACAAAGCCTCCTCCGTGGAAGTGCAACACCAGCCATGGAGAAGGAGGACTGCGCTTTGTCTTCAAGCCCAAAGAAATAGTTATTGGGCCTCCCTCTGAGCGACACAGCGCTAGTAACTTCTCACTGTCCTAAAGACAATAAACAAGATGAAAAATGATGAAGATCACAATATCCTAACTATCACTTCTGTTAATTTAACCAATTAATAGTTTACACATCGACCACATGTAAAGGATTTATTTTTTTAAGTATATACTCAGAAATTAACTCATTCATATGTGATCATATTTCTCACTTTATTTAGAAGTTCAGGGGAAACAAAATAAAATAAAATATAAAAGACTTCTCAAAAATGAATGATTTCAGCTACAACATAAGATATTTTTCTCATGTATTTTTAATATATATATTGTATATAATAACATATGAAATATCAACTTTAAAAATAATTATATAAACACATTTTCTTTTTTTTATGTTTTTATTGTTCTGCATAACTTGTTTTCTCAGGTTGCCATTATTCATGTTTCTGTCTGCATCCCCATAATGTATATGGTAATCATAGAAATTATTGTATTTTGTGACACCGCAAAATAAGCGATTGAGCATAAAATGAAATGTTAGACTTAAAAGATATACAATATAAAGATATACACATATATACACAGTTTTGTCTTGTTCTCGAATCTGATTGGCTGATAGCCATGTGATATTCTACAATATCAGAACTCGTACAGCTTCCTCACCCTTCTGTATTACTCCGACACATAGATCAATAAACAGTCTGACAAATATTGCAGCTGATGGAGAACATAATGTACTTTCGAGGCTTTTTTAGGTTTGAATATAGTCATTTAGATTGCATCTATGCAGTGTATTTATAAGGATATAAGGATTTTAAATATTTATAATTTCTGAGATACTGTGTGTCTGCATTCATCAGCCTGTCATTAAGCAAAGCAAAGACGGTTGACGTTGTTGACACCTCCCACCAGTGCCGATATCCAGCCATAATCGCACTGCTTTGAGTGTGATAGTAACATTTCACAGCCCTAATTAGAACACAACCTCCTGAATCTCTGCGCCACACACGAAGACAAATACCCTCATTTAGACAAGAGACGGGTAATTAAACGCTACACACGTGTGGTTCTTAAGCACGTTTTTGCTTCAGCTTGGATCAATAGAGGTTCAAAGGCTGTGAATCAAGCTTTTTAAAGACCATTAAGTCTGAATCAGCTATACTGCAACCAGTTCAAGTTGTCCCAAGACACAGAGAGGTATATCAGGAATTAAAGGGCTTTAAGTACAGCAAGAAAAGGAGAAAGAGTCAAGAGCAACCTCTTTATTTAGCTAAGCACACCTCATTATGACCGACGGAGCATTTATTCATCCCTCTCTTCACATGCATCCTTATTTATTTATATACTGACAAGATGAGAGCATGCAGAGAGGACTATTGACTCTCTTTGAAAAACATAAAAGTCATATTATGATTCAAATGCTGTAAGCAGGAGGAGAAATGTGATTATGATTGATGCGATTATGATTCAAGATTAATTTATGGCTGTCAGTGGTGTCGGTGTGAACTGTTGTACCTGTCCTTCTCTCAGCTCATATGAGATCAGTCTCATCTGTACAGGCCCGGGCCCCAGATGAGCCGCTGGAGGAGACACAGTCACTGTACGCGTGGGATCCGCAGCCAACGGCAGGTCAAAGGCCGCGGGGGGCACAGAAAGAGCTCGATTCACCTTTACCGTTGTGGCAGTCAAGGACACCAGACTCTGAGATAAAGCACAGTTTAGTTTTAGTACTATGCAAGTTAAACCATTAAAATGTCTGATTGATGAGTAATGAATGTTAAAGGCAGAGGCTATTACTTTATATATTTGGCTATTATTTCAAAATTTTGCAATGTGAACTGAGATGGGGGCACCACGGCGGCGTAGTGGGTAGCACATTCACCTCACAGCAAGAAGGTCGCTGGGTCAGTTGGCATTTCTGTGTGGAGTTTGCATGTTCTGTGAATTGGGTAGGCTAAATTGTCCGTAGTGTATGTGTGTGAATGAGTGCGTCTGGATGTTTCCCAGAGAGGAAGGGCATCCGCTGTGTAAAACATATGCTGGATAAGGAGGCGTTCATTCCGCTGTGGTGACCCCAGATTAATAAAGGGACTAAGACGAAAAGATAATGAATGAATGAATGAATGAACTGAGATGGAACAATTATAATCTCAAATTTCTGCTGCTAATATATCAAGACTGGAACATTCATTCTACTATACTCTTTACATTTTCAAGCATTAGAAAAAGATAGTCTGTCCCAAAAATTAACTAATTAATTAATTTGATAAACAAATAAAATAAAACATTCTAACTTAAATTCTAAAGTAGATTATTTTAGTGATTCAGTCAAGTTTTTTGGTTGCACTTCACAATAAGGTCTCATTTTGTTAATATTGTATAATACATTAGTCAATAAAAATACAATTGTGCACTGCTTGTTCATGTACACAAAACATTAATGTTAAAAAAATTACTTTTAATTTTAGCAATGTTAGTAAATGTAGAAATTAATATTAATAATTGCTGTAGAAGTGTTATTTATTGTAGTAAACTTGTGTTAACAAATGAAATGTGTGAAATATTAGCAGTTTTTCATTTTAATATCACATTTGACACAAGAATTTGACTTTTATATAATGTAATGTAATGTAATGTAATGTAATAATATAATACAATGTAATGTAATGTAATATAATATAATGTAATATACTGTAATATAATATAATGTAATGTAATGTAATGTAATGTAATGTAATGTAATGTAATAATATAATATAATATAATATAATATAATATAATATAATATAATATAATATAATACTGCCGTTAACACTAACTGAAAGGACTTCAGTCTCCGTAACATTCCAGAATGTCTTCCAGAAATGAACATCCAGGTTCTGAGTGATGCGTTCATATTCCTGGCCTCTCAGTTCAGGGTCGATGGCATACTTTCCAGACGTGAGGAAAGAACTGGCTGCTACACCTGAGAGAAACACAGACAAACAGACAGTTAGATGAATGGCTATCAACGTAACTGGCACATCACACAAGCGCATCATAGTACAGATGGTAATACAGAAGGGAGAGACATAAAAGTGGGTTTCCAATCAAAAGAGGCACAGATAATAACAGTTGCCACCTGGAAATTGCATCATCTTACCTTAACAAACATGCATGAGCATTCTGTTTACCATTTACAAAAATAAACAGACACAAACATAAGAAAATGTTCTGCAACCGGTCTTGCTTTTCCTGGTCTCATGCTGAAGTATGCATAGAAACTAGGGGTGGGAGAAAAAGAAAGTTTCTACAAAGTATCGCAATTTTGTCCTCAATAATTGTAGATCGATTGTAAAGAATTAATTTTTTTTTTACACATATGAAAACATAAACAGATACATTTGCTGCTAAATTACACACAAAACCATCATATAAAACTGGTATAAAGTTTCATGACTGAAGTAAAGTCAATAAGGCAATCGTGGGCTTCATTTGGCAGTGTATGCAGGCATCTTACAGACACAAGGTGACTTTTGAATGGCTTATGTGCACTTGTGTCTGTTCTGAAAAGAAATGCAGTCATGACTCTTGACTCTTGAACTCAAAATGCTATTATGATGTAAATGCAATATACACAATGTGAGTTATTTAGTAAGAGTGTCTACATTAGTGGAAGCACATGTGTCTATCATGAATGTAAAGCAAACGTTCCACAGAACAAGAGTTGTTTAGGGCCAGTGGAAATTATGGTCACACTTTAGTTTAAATGTACAATTTACACTATTAAGAAGTATGACTATTAGCTCAGTAAACTAATAACTAGCTACTTACTAATAGCTACTAAGGTAGTAGTTGGGGTAGGTTTTTAGGGATGGGTATGATAAGGAATTTAGAATAAGACCATACACAGTACTAATAAACAATAAATATCTTAATAACAGGAAGGTAATAAGCCAGAAGTTTATGGTCTGAATAGTTAATTATATCAAAATTGTGTTTGTCTGCTTCATGACTAGAACAGTTACTACCTCGCTAATAAGAAATGGTAGGTTACATTCTATAAAAGTCATGAGGTAGTGCTGGCAATAATTCTGTGCACATCTCTTTACTGTTATTCTGGTTCATGAATCTATTCAATAGAAAAGAGTCGATTTCTGCTGAGCAACAATTACATATGAATTTTCTCTTCCAGGGCACATCATGCTTGTCAGAAAAGCCAGTGGATACATGCACACATACAGTTAAGAGAATTTTACTACTACATACATTATTAAATAAAGGCTCACTTTCATGATTTGACTCGATTGTGTGCACATCTGAAGTGAAACTACTGGAGTTCACATGAACTGTACTCACATTATCCAGACAAACATTAAACATATGAAGTGTGCACCAAAATTCAATGCCCCCACCAGAGAATCACTGAGTAAAGTAATTTGCTATAGAAAAATTACAGGGGTTGTGAGAGAGAGAGAGGGGAAAAAACACATTCAGATAAAGTTTCAATTGCAAAAAATGTCTGTGAAATGCGAATTTCTCACATGAACCCCTTCAAAAAATAGTCCCATCTGAATAGGGCTTATAGTTTTTGATGTACTATTAATGTATAATCATTGTAAAGCACTTACAGTTGAAGTCAGAATTATTAGCCCCCCCTTTGAATTTTCTTTTTTAAAATATTTCCCAAATGATGTTTAACAGAGCAAGGCCATTTTCACAGTATGTCTGATATTATTTTTTCTTCTGGAGAAAGTCTTATTTATTTTATTTCAGCAAGAATAAAAGCACTTTAATTTTTTTAAAGACCATTTTTTGACCATTCAAAATTATTAGCCCCTTTTAGCCATTTTTTAATAGTCGACTGAACAAACCATCATTATACAATAACTTGCCTAATTACCCTTACCTGCCTAGTTAACCTAATTAACTTAGTTAAACCTTTAAATGCCACTTTAAGCTGTATAGAAGTGTCTTGAAAATATATAGTAAAATATTATTTACTGTCATCATGGCAAAGATAAAATAAATCAGTGATTAGAAATGAGTTATCTAAACTATTTTGTTCAGAAATGTGTTGAAAAAAATCTTCTCTCCATTAAACAGAAATTGGGGACAAAAATAAACTGGGGGGCTAATAATTCTGACTTCAACTGTATATTAAGATATTAATAAATGTGCAATACAAAAATTGAAAGACAAAATAATTTTGAAAAAGTTAAAAGCATCAATTTCAAAACAGATTGTGATTCACTGAATTGGGATCAGATGATGAGGTGCCTAAAGATTCCCACCCCTAGTAAGAACAGGCATTGGTCATGTCTATAGAGGGAAATGAAAAATCTACCAGCAGAATGGATGACTGGTTTGGGTAGGACTCAAACTTTTCATCCATGCCGCTTTCCATCAGAGCTACTCACCATATGGTGCAATATCTCCTGCCTCCACTAAGACGCAGCATTGAGCACAAGAGACATTATTAGCATGCCTCTGCAGGTCAGAGAGTGTATGAACAGCACTTTTGTGCTGTAATGCTAGAGGAAAACCTGCTGTGCAGACACTCGCAAAGATTAAGTAGTGTGAAATAGTGACCTGTACCCATAAAACATGAGGCACATAAAAGAAGTGTTATCAGAACACACCGAATGTGACAGCTTTACTGACCTATCCCTGACTGATGCTTCTTGTAGTTGTCTCCGAATGCAACCAGACTGATAGCAATTGACTGCAGGCATGGACGAATGGCAGGAGTAAACTGAAAAGAAATTATAATTGTTATTTATTTTTTTATATTTATTTAATTGGTATATATATTTTAAAAAATAATATATAAAATACATCAAAATATATAAATAATAGTCCAGGGAAAAAATTAATCACGATTAATCACATCCAAAATAAATGTTTACTTTGACATAATATACATGTGTGTATAATAATATTTATTTATTTATTTATTAGGTATATGTGATACACCCATACAAAGAAACAAAACTATACAACACAATTTTGTTAGATAGATATTTACATTTATATATAATTTGTATCACATACATATCTATTTTATCTAAATACAAGTAGACATTTTCTCAAACAAATGCATGCATGCGTGTGTGTGTGTTTACAGATACATAATAAATATACACTGTACGAATACTTCAATTATGTCAAAACAAACTTTTATTATCGACGCAATTTATCATGATTAATTTTTGCTCAGCACTAATAAATAATTGAAAACATTAAAAATAGAATTTTATACATTATATACCATAAATGAATTAGTGGTGGGCTGTTATTGGCGTTGTTAAAGTATATTTAATCGCCGTTAATCTATTGTCAAAGTTCAGGAGGGAGCTGGGTCTATTCTACGCAAGCTATGATGACTTTTACCTTGATATTTTAGTGTGGCTGTATACCTGACCGAATTGCACTATAGGTGGCGAGAACAAGTCTTTGAACCTGTGTGTATTCCTACTGTGAAATTACCACATCAAATGTGACATGCTAACATGGATGCAGTTCACTAAAGTGATTCTGATTAATGTTAGCTCCACATGTAACTGTCAGGCACCTGTAGAGTTTATGCGTTCCAGTTAAACATATACAAATAAAATGGAGCGGGTGCTTTTTAAAATGAATGACGGTAAATGAAAGTCAAACCGGTGAGCCGTCTGACAAAAAAAAGTGCCCTTCTGAATCAAATCAGCAGGATGCTCTTCTAGATCTTTCTCTTACTTTGAAGACACTACTGACTACGCTTACATGGACATCTGTAATCTAGTTATTTGCCTTAATAGACAGTAATATAATTAAGGGGTTTACGTGAAGTGCTTTCATGTTTTCAAGAGTTTCCTGTAATTTTAGGTGACTTTAACTGCAGTTCGGCAGTTTCACCTTCACTAATGAACATTTCATTCATGCCCCTGTGACAAACTGGGGTATTAGACGCAAATAGGGAGTAAGGACTGGTGAGGGTGTTATGGAATTTAATAACGCATGCCGAATGAAAAGAAAAAAAAAATTCCGCATTTCGTGGCGTGTGTGTGTGCGTGTGTGTGTACTGACAGAGCTGCGTGTGTGGATCTTGTCGGAAAATGTGGGGAAAAGTCCTACATGACTGTAATAGTTTGATTGCTGTGTTTACTTTAATAATGCTACTAATATATGCATACTCTACGTCCTAAATCCATTTCTGTTTAGTTCAGTTGTGACTTTAGTCGCATTAAGGTCATTAAAAATAAATACAAATATATACTG
>CAIGQQ010037975.1:1435974-1479664 GCA_903798035.1 Danio albolineatus | reverse complement strand
ACTGGGGTATTAGACGCAAATAGGGAGTAAGGACTGGTGAGGGTGTTTTGGAATTTAATAACGCCCAAATTTCTGAATGGAAAGAAAAAAAATTCAGCATTTTGTAATGTGTGCTTGTGTGTGCGCGGTCCTTTACTGACGGTAAAGTGGATCAGCGTGTGTGGATCATGTCGGAAAATATGAGGGAAAAGTCCTACATGACGGTAATAGTTTGATTGCAGTGTTTACCTCAATAATGCCACTAATATATGCACACTCCACATCTTAAATTCATTTCTGTTTAGCTCAGTTATGACTTTAGTCGCATTAAGGTCATCAAAAATCGCTGTTTCCAGCTTATGTAGGCTACAGTTCAAAATTCATGTTGAACTGAATAAACAGTTAGTAAACACAAGTACGTCTTATAGAACATAATTTATTTTTATCACCAATTATCATAGTAGATCATTTTGTGATGCATTTTGGAAACAGAAGATGAGCCTGTGGTCTAATGCGCCACCTGGCTTGAGAAAGCCGTTCTTAAAGACTTACTTTTAGTCCTTATTTGTGGTAGCACACATATTCTAAATGCCTTCTGCAGAATTTAAAAGGGCCATTTTAAATCTAGATTAATTCCAAGATTACAGTGAGATTAATCTAAATTTAAAAAATGATCTATGCCCACCTATAAAATGAATACATTAATAAAATATATTAAAATCTAAAACTGTTTTCATTTAAAAGCTAACAATGTAAAATCTTCTTGTCAAATGTGATGAATGAAATGTGAGATATATACTTGCATATTTACGTCCGTGCGTACATACAGTAATTATATATGTAAGAGGCTTGAGGTTTAACTGAAATAACATCCAAACTACTAACTGTAGAAATGTGAGAATCCTGTCAACACAATCCTTTAAGTCACCAGTTCATGTCCTCATAAACACACCTGAAATCCGACACAGCGGCCGTAGAAGCAGCCCTTGTGCATGGAAGCATACTCTCTCAGGAAGCTCTGACTGAGGCCGCTTTCCTCCTGGAAGAAGAGGTTTCCGTGGCTGTTGTCGTGAAGGAGTCTCTGAGCGAGGTAGAGCAGTGCCCTGAGCTGACAAAGAGCGCTACAGTATGCTTCCATCTCAGACGCATTGTGGCTTGCACGGAAAAAGATGCTTCGCCTGTTCGATGAGATGTAGCGCCCTTTGTGGATGATGTGGAGGAGGCAACAGCGCACCACCTGAGAAAAGCAGCGAGTGAGGTCAGAGTTTAAACCAAAAGTACAGAAAATTTAGCATTTACAATTGACGCTACATGTGTTTTCAGACATCTTTCCCATCGTAAAAAATCCAGTTGTAAATACCACTCCAAAAAAATACAAAATAAAATAAGCATTTGTCCACAAACAGGCATCACGTGAATGTCTTATGCATAATACACAAAACAGGAAACTCTTCAGAGGTTTCTAGGTCCTAATTTCATTCAGTTCCACAGGATTTCCAGAGGATCAATCCAACTGGAAACAAAGTCTTCATGATGGTAAACCCCTCATTATAAAAGGAAGCCATTACGTTTGCAACTCTGACAATGAGTGCTTAGAAGGATCAACTAAACATTGCTGCTAATGTCAAGTACATCTTGTTGGGAAAGCACAACTGTGTGATCAGTATAAAATCTCCACCAAAGGCCAGAGGGCACTCTTGTTTGGAAACTCCAAACCTCTATGAAGAAAAAAATCCAGGAAAACCCCATAGCATGAGCATTATTAACAGAAGATTTAACTGTTTTCAGTGAATAAGTGTGACTTTAATCAGTTGACTACAGAACCAACACACATAAGGATTTATTTAACTCAACTGAAGTTATTAAGTGAGTTTAGAGCAAAAGTGTCATTATATGTGGTAATTTCACAAGCAGCATTTACTAAACAGAGCATAGTACACAGTTCATTGTGAAGCTAAAAAAAAATGCTCAATAAAACCCCAGTATGATTAACTATCACTATCGGCTAGGGGTGGGCGATATGGAAAAAATATCATATCACGATTGTTTCTGGGGAAATCACGATTCACCATTTTTATCCGGATTCTTTTTCAAGTTGGTTTTTTAAGACTATTTTGCAAATTACAAAGGTACAATACAACCAAACTAATGTCTCCATAGAAAAATATGCTCTTACCATGTGTTTAATCAAGTTTTAATTAATTTAGTTCAGTCGAAAAACTGCCGCTATAGCTATGAAGTGAGGTGCGTTCAATCCAGCACAAGCTGCAGTTAAAGGCTGCGCAGAGCGTCAGTCACCTGACATTAAGCGAGTGGCGTGGGCAGCCGAAAACATTTGGATATGTTTGTAGAAAAGACCTTTTGTACAATGCACGGATATTGTTAATAGAGGTACAATGACTAGCCGATTGTAGTATTACCACGATTAAATTCATTATGGTTAATTAATCGTAAAGGCTTCTCAATGCCACGTTTCTGTTGCTACAATAACAACGAGACGACTGAATGTTTTGAATGAGAAGCTGTAATGTAGCCGTGGTGGGATGAATTTTGGTGTGGCGTCCCACCATGGAAGAATGAATGTAGCGGAAACCATGCACTATATGAAGATACAATGATTTTTCTGAAAACATGGATTGTGCATATCGTGTTATCGCACAGCCCTACTATCGGCCGATCTAATCGATTTAGATTTTAAGAGCATTTTTGTGTAGCTTGTCAGTAAATTATGACTCTGTGTAGTAAATGCTGCTCAATCTGAAAGCATGTGCTGGAGGTTTCCAAGAACCAGCTTTACTGACAATATGCAGATGAAAATCACCCAGCCCTAACTGCAACTTCACATTATTAAACCCCTAAACAAAACAAACTGAGATGTTTTAATGTTGTAAATAATATTCAGTTATAGCACCAATTGATTGTTTCACTTCATAAGAGCCCAGTTAATCATTAAGAGCAAAAAAGGGAATTCATTTTGCATTGTCTGATATACTTTTTTCCCCAAAGTTGCAACTGAATTGTATTACATGAATCACCTATGCGTTCAGATAAAAAGGTACTTGCTGAAAAAAACACCTTTATTTTAAATGACCTGAGGAACAATAAACTAACAGCAAATCCTTGTTTTGAGAACTGTCCCTTTAAAGCTGCCATCAGTCTGAAGGTCTTGCTATATCAGACTAGTCATGAGGTAACAAAGCCCCGTTTACTGAAGTCACATGACTGCAAATCATAGGTTCAAAATAAATGATTTGCAAAGGCTTTGAAACGTCTCAAAGTGCTGTTGAAACAAAATTACTAAGGATGTGAGAGCATGTTTTATCTGCAAAATGCTGCAAATACTGTAAAAATGCTTTGCATTTTCGGGTTAAACACAGTCATCTTCATTAAAAGGGGCACTAAATTCTCTCACCAGTGCTCATGCTGCACACTCTCGTACTGTTTAGAACAAATAAATTCTAATTAAAATCTTCCAGTGACTTAAGTGTTGTAGAATATGTACATATTTATTGTGGAGGCAAAGTTGGAACCAAACTGGCTATTAACTGATCAGAGAAAACACATGAAGTGACAAATGTAAATAGCCATAAAGTCATTAAAGGAAAAAAGTATAAGGATGCATGCCTTTGGCAGAATTGAGCTTCACTACAAAAACTAACTACTGCAAATGATGCACTAAGAAAAGCTATTTTCAGCAAGGAGAAATACAAAAACAAGGACACACAAGATTCCTTTTGCCTCGAGCATGCTAATTAAAATCATTAAAAACACAGTCAGAAACGCACCTTAACAAGGGAGCGATATCCATTGGCAGGGATAAGAGGGTCAAAGTCAAAATGGTGGTAGATGGCAGCGAATCCAGTGATGACGGGCTCCAGGCTTCTGGCGTGCTCCTGGATGGTGGTCATTGCGTCCACCAGGCGCTGAGCTGCGTCCCCGGATTGGCCCTTTGTGGCCCCAGAGAAAAAGGCAGCATTTTCTTCACACACGTCGTACAAAGCTGTGAAGACTGCCTTGGTGTCCATCACTGCAGGAATTTAGATGGGTTGAGGACAGAGTTACTTCAGACTGGCAGACACTGACACACTTTAAAGCCGTTTCAGAGTGATTAAAAACCTAGCATTCTTGTAGGCAGTGCTTATCTACAGCACTATAAACATTTTATAGAGCAATCCACTTAAAATGCTTCAGTCAATGTATTTCACTACAGAGAATCATTAAAGGATTTTCTTCATGTTACACTGAAGTAATGGCTGCATTAAAAAAATCTATTTCAATGTAAATATATGAAGAGTTTGGTTGCAAAACGCGATAAACGCCATTTTTTGACATTTGGATTTTATGATTGGAAAACACTGTTCAGATGTTCCCTTATCTATGTGTGAATTGCTGCCATTAACACAAATTAAGAATGAACATTTTAGGCCTACTACAAAATGTATTTTTTCACAAAACGCGATATCCGCCAGACCAGTTTCTTTACAAAGTGCGATATAATATTATATATAGAACAGCTATATGCACGAGCTCAGCATCCCCTGGGAGGAGAGTCACCGCCGGCGAAGTGCTCCGTGTTTGCTCAATGATTTAACGATAATATCAAAACAAAAAAAACATGTTTTTAAAAAGAGGATTCACTAGGCTAACTAAAAACGTTTGCCATTTAATTGTTCATACTGTAGGCGAGCTGTCAGTCACAGGCTACGTCCGTCTGTCAGTCAGAGAATCAAAGCTTCAGAGTCGAGCAAACCTCATGGAATTTGATGACGGATTGGAGCCGGTCATTCCAGCTGCATAATAATAATAATAATAATAATAACTTATTATTATTATAACAGTGAAATAAGTCATTAAATAAGACGGGACGAGGCGAGCTTGTATCCGCGGACTCGGTGCAACAGAAACTGCGCCATCGCGGCTCCGCCCGCTCTGATCATACAGGTTTGGTTTTCAGCAGCGGTGTGGAAGGAGCCTCCACTCTTTCTGTAACAAGCTACAAGTCGTTTATCTAACTAACTTAATCTTACTTATCTATATTATAACTAATCACAATTAGTCCGAAGCTGTTTAAGGATGGTTGAAACGATAAACATCCTGCAGTGTGTTTGCGCTGACAGCTCAGCCGGTGTGTTGTAATCCGACCTTTTCGTTCAGGGACTGCTCTGGATTACTGGCACATGCCATAGGCACATTATGTCTATTATGGCATTATGTTTTTGAATTTTATGAATATTTACGATTTATTGATAAATTATTGTTCATTTTCCCACTGATGATCCAAAAGTTTTCTTAAAATGCCACAGTGAAGTGCCTCGGCCAAAAAAAAAAAAAAAAAAAAATGTTATGTTAAGTTATGTTATGTTATATTGTGTACGTTCTGGCAAAAACTAACTCAGAATCTTATTATTAATAATCAATCTTTGTATTTACTGTTCCATATAGTTTTTATTAATTTTAATCAATTTAAGATGTTTGACAATGTTAAGATAAATATGTTGCATTTTGGCATGCTTTTTGACTTATTTATGAACTATTTATGGACATAAAATTCAATAAAAAATATCCTGGATTTGAAGAATATTCACTGAGCTCAAGTAATAGTTTAACGTACAGAAATTGAGAATAAACTTTACTGTTAATGTCTTCAATAATAATGTCAAATAACCAACATTTCTCAAAATGGATCTCGTTTTGCAACGAAACTCTTCATATATATAATTTATGTATAAAACTACCTTTGCAAAAATAAAATTAGAAAACAGTAAGTTAAACTGTTAAAACATCCATAATAATTAAAAATTTAATTGACTGTATTTTAATAAAATATATAAGCAATATATATACACATACATATATCTCAAAAACCTTTAACCTTTAAATCCTATTAGCAACTTTGTTCTTTTACTGTTCAGTGTAAAACACAATTAGCTTACAGGTTGTACCATTTTCACACAGACAACTAGTGCGAAACATACTACAAACTAAACATACACAGCCAATGGTCTCTAACAGGACACATCACAACACATCTTGAAGACGCTGACTGCTAAGCAAAGTACTGCTGCTAAAGTACATGAAGCTACAGGAGACAAAAGCTGCAGATGAGATCACATGACGAAATACTTGAGTAACCGATGACGGATGGGCATCAGCCGGCTACTGTACGGTCATTCATACACTCATGATCATTTAGCTGATCAGGATTGACGTGACAGATACAGACACAACACAGGTGAGTAAAGTTTCTCAGGTGACAAGATTATGACAGGTGACTAGATAAATCTGCAGCACACCGTCTGACCTCAGAGAATCATCAGCAATACTAACACGGGAATTTCAGGTGTATTCACAGCATAAACGCATGGCTGAAAGATAAAAACGTGAATTTATTGATTTGATTAAACCTTTTTTAGCATTATTGTTATGATTTTAATACGTTATATTTTAATAAGGTTAACACAATAATGGTAACTATTAGTAACGTGTGGGGAAAAAAATCTGTGTTAATTAATTTGTATTACTTAATGAACTTCCATGATAAATTTTAAAGCTCAGACTGAAGATTTCCACTTTATGAAAGGATATGAGAGTTATTTATTTTTGGTTAAATATTTATTTACTTATTTAATGTTATGTTTGACCTATAATTAAGTTTCTGAGGAGTTTTTATAGTCACCACAGTGCTGAAGATTATACAGTAAAGTCAACATTGTGCTCTAATAGGTCTAGTGAAAAGTTCACTTGTTCATTAAAGTAACATTAAGCATGTGTTATGCTAGCTGATGATACTAGCTTAAAGAGATGAGATTAGTTAAGAGGGCACAGTACAGTTTGATTACAGTACTGTACACAGCAGATTCATTAGTGTTAAATTTCGAGTATTAAGGTAGTTCAGAGTAAAGTGTTGAAATTCTAGAGTTAGATGAAGGTAAAATAACCATCTCAGTGTTAGAAGCTGATTTGCCTCCTTGCCATACAGAGTTACATGTAACTAACGCTAATACAGTGTTGACTACTACATCCGGGAATTTATGCAGCAACATCCCTGGACGATTTTTCCAGACGCCATTTTCTTCTGCCACGAGGAGCAATGAGAAGCAACTGGTGAGTAAAAGTACTTGTAGTAAATGTTTGATTATAGAAATTTGACATCCAAATCGTTATTTATACGTTAGTTTTAAATATCTCACAAAAAAGCATCATTTTTCATCGTTATTTTGTTCTGTTCTAGCTATGTTAAATTAAAACTAAAGAGAATAAAGCCGTCTTAAAACTGATCCTTTTGGTTAAAATACAAGAAAATACAGTTTGTGACTGTTTTGAATTGTTTTCCTTAAACATTAACGGAATAGTTAATAAAGTGTTGCCGATATTAAACAAGATATATTTTTATTTCCGTGCGGTGTTGAAAACTTGACCTAAGAGTGTTAACACACAACACTGAGTGGTGTTCATATGATCCTTTGTGGTGTTAATCATTTACACTATAAGAGTTTTTTTTTTACACTATAACACTTTTATAGTGGTTCCCATATAAACTTTGAGAGAGTGTTCATTTGAACTCTAAGGTAGCTAAATCTATTATCTAAAATTTGCACTCTATATGCTAGTATTCGTGCTACAAATAATTAAGTTCTTCTTTTATTTGTTTGACTTTGAACAATTTACATTTTTAATATTTCATTCAGTTTGATCTTTGAAACGAAGAGCTTCCACCTGGAATTAACATGCATTTAATTACATCTCACAACTACTGTATGTTTGTTCAGACTGTAGATTGAAATCTCACCTAATTATTTTTACGCTCTTTCGACGATGCATGTGTATTTTCCATCTCTTATTAACAAGCTGGAAAACAAGTGAATGAAAATGGTTGTAGACATCCAACATTCTGATTGTAATCTGTCTGTCTTTTGATATGACACTGTTAAGCATGTTTGGTCAATTTCTTAAATAATGTGTTCTGAGTCAACAGATGGAGAGTTCGAAGCATGAGCATTAACAGAACTCGATAAGTTATTTTCAATTACATCTACAGTGCATAAAAAGCGTGGATGAAAGTGGCCAAGTTTAAAACATTTTGGGATTGACTAACAATAATTCATCTTAATACCGGATGTAAAGGGCTAAAAGGTTTGACAGAAACATTTTTTTTTCTTTTTGAGCCTACAGATATGTTTTTACAAACACGGTTGTTGACCCACAAGTAAGTGTGGTCAAAACATAATCAACAATTATAGACTGCAGAACATGCAGAAACTTACAGCATACCTGTCAACATTGGGATGTGAAAATGAGGGAAAAAATGTTTCATTGTAAATAAACAATTGAAACAGTCAGTAAAATGTTTTATATTTATTATTATTATTATTATTATTATTATTATTATCATTATTGTTGTTATTATTATTTACAAAGAATTAAATAAATATTCACTTTTCGGCTTAGTCCCTTTATTAATCTGGGGTTGCTGCATCGTAATGAACCGCCAACTTATCCAGCATACGTTTTATACAGCGGATGCCCTTACAGCTGCAACCCATCTCTGAGTAACATCCATACACACTCATACACTACGGACAATTTAGCCAACCCAATTCACCTATAGCACATGTCTTTGGACTTGTGGGGGAAACTGGAGCACCCAGAGAAAACCCATGCGACCACAGGGAGAACATGCAAAATCCCCACAAAATGCCAACTGACCCAGCCGAGGATCGAGCCGGCGACCTTCTTGCTGGTGGCCCCCCTTGAATAAATATTATACATTTAAAAAGCTGCAAATCAATTAGCAAACAGTTTAGCCCATTCAATTTATTAGCCATTATAAAGAAATGGAATCAAGTTATGAAATCTCATTTATCTTCTCTTCACTGTATAATTTAAACATTCTGATTAAAGAGCAGTGAATGAATCTCTTGTTTAGATTTTTCATTTGATTATACATTAAATACCAGAGGTGTCATTTTAAAATGCACACATCTATAATGAAAGCATTCGATTGCTTTCTTAACTTTTTGTGCTCATTTAAAAGAAAACATCATCAGAAGATCAACGTTTAGATTGTTGTTGTTGTTATTATTATTATTATTGTGTATATGTCTGTTCTAGCACACACCTGAAGCCCAGAGTCCACTTTCGCTCCGCTTTAAATCGTATATACAGAATCCTTTAGGAAACAGTGTCTAAAAACAATGGAGTGCATCTGACAGTCATGCACCGCTATGAACTCACTGTTTTCACTGAGGATTGCAAAGGAGGGGCGATGGTGCCTGTAATGAAAAGGACGGGAATCCCGCCGTTTTTACATTTATTTCAAAGTATTTTCATGCCAAATTGAAATGAAAGCACACACCAGATTCGGGGTGTCCCCTGGTGATTCAGCGGTATGGGTTGTGTATAGAGAGAATTGCATATTTAATGTTTTTTGCCAATAATCAAAATATGGGAAAAATATTGTAAACTATCTTTACAGGATGACAGAGGGATAGAACTGTAAAATACAGAAGATTCCCAGGAAAAATGGAAGGGTTGACAGGTATGACTTATAGAGGCATCCATTGTGGCAGCAGGACCGCAAAACAGTTTAAGCTTTAAAAAATTGGAAATAAAAGTAGTTTATTTTTCAAAACAGCATGCTTTTCTTACATGCATTACATCTGGTGTTATTTAGAGCAGAATTCCCAAGACACCTTCTTATCTGCGGCACACATGGGTTTTAACCAGAAGTACCCCTTTGCCTTCTGCCCTTTACCCCAGATAGCCCCTCCCATTACGCGTCCAGTCATTCTCTACTCAGACTTTCCAAACTCTCCCCTATTCATGTTGCTTCTTCACCCAGCAGTGAGATCTTCCTTCAGTGTTTCTGTTCTTCTCTTCCATTTCTGTCCCCTGTCCATATACTAAAGTCTGTATACAGAGCTCGAGAGATTAGTGTCCTAATCTGAGCATGGGAACTCAAGAGTGTTACTGTGTCACTGCCATCAGCAAACTGCCTCCACTAGACAGTAATCCAACAATGTGGATAGAGAAATAACTTTCACTGCTGTGCTGCTGGGACGCAGTTCAGAGGTACAATTCAAAGCACTAACTACAGTGAATTACAGCCATGCTCGTTTATTTATCTAAATGTATTTCATTTAAAACATGACCACCCAGAGAAATGAACAACAGCTCTCTACACAGTAATTCCAGCATCAGAAACACACACACAACAGAAAGCTAAAACAATATATAGTTTAATCATTAAAAGGAGTATTATAGGTTAAATATAAGTTAAGCCCAAGATTTGCAAAATAAATGATTATTAATAAATAATCATAATCTAATTTACATAAAATCAATAAAATAAAACAAACAAACAAAATGTTATTATTAATCAGCTGAAAACTATTAAAAATGAAAGTCTTAGGGCAAAGTGGGGTGTTTAATTGTACAAGTAAAACACACAAAACACCACAAGGTTTGCTGAGAGCTCGCAACACGGCGGCCATGCTCGGCGCCATCTTGTGACGTCGTTAAAAGGAGTATTATAGATTTGATTTGATTTGATTTAATTTGATTTAACTGTAAACTTGCAGTAGCCTGTGTAGAAATGTAGTTTATCATAGTAGTTGGCTAGAAACATGTTACTTCATTCAGAAATCAAACTTCATTTATAGAAGTTAACAAATAAACAATAAATTGATGATGTAACAACAAAAAATTGAAAATACACAATATAAATAAGGTTTCTCTAATGCTTACTGAAGCTGCACTATAAAATAAAGACAATAAAAGAAAATAATCTATTAGGGCTTTGCAATATGGACAAAATTATCATGTTGCGATTTTTGGAACGAATATTGCGATTTTATTTGCGATTTTGGCAACTGTTTTTGCTTTTTCAAACAAGCTACATATATGCATTCTAAATGTATTCAGTGCACAAGAAGTGCAAAACAAAACATTTCACAATGAAATAACACAGTATTAAGTTTAATAAATAAAACTATAGTAAAATTGTTTTTAAAACAGGCAACATAAAATAAATGAACTAACCTCAAATCTAGTTAAAAACATACTGTACACAGTAGCACTAGCTGCTTGATAAATAAAACTGTAACAAATTGTTTTTAAAATAGACAACATGAAAAAATAAAGATTAAATAACCTCAATTCCAGTCATAACAATAAATAAAAACTAATGTAAAACAAAACCACAAAACCCACTCAGCTAGCTGTAATTGCCCAGTGTGCTGCGTCAGCTCTGATTGGTTAACATATTAAAATAATGCGCACAAGAACATATTCTGAATAAATATCTAAATAAATTAATAGATAAAATTGCAGCCTTACGCGATTTAGAAATCGCATGTGCTTAAATCGTGATTTTTTTGCGATTGCGATTAATTGCACAGCCTTATAACCTATATTATACATAGACATATGGGCCTGTATAAGGTTATGATGGTAACTTGATAACCTTAGATTATCACAGTTTTACGATATTGTGATTGTGCACTAAATTATGTTCTTTTTAAATGTCTGGGGGGAAAAAACAACATCTTTTTGTTAGATATAAAAGCAAACTACGACACTGTTCAGGTCCCTAGCATGCTTGTGTGTAGGTGCAAAAGCAATTTGTTTTTTAAATGTTTATTGAATCGTGGGCTGACCAGTAGCTTTTGATGTGGATAGTCATTTGTTTCTGGAGATACAAATAAATAAAATACAAAACAAATAAATAAATCGAACAAAAAATGTCTTTGACAACATGTATATTTATATTTTTTTTAAAAAACTCACATATACTGCAGGAAATTTTTAGTGGTTTTAAAAATATCACTTTTCCAAACCGAGCGCCACGGTGGCGCGTGAGTAGCACGTTCGCCTCACAGCAAGAAGGTCGCTGGTTCGATCCCCGGTTGGGGCAGGTCCTGGTCGGGCCAGTTGGCATTTCTGTGTGGAGTTTGCATGTTCTCCCCGTGGTTGCGTGGGTTTCCTCCGGGTGCTCCGGTTTCCCCCACAGTCCAAAGACATGCGGTACAGGTGAATTGGGTAAGCTAAATTGTCCATAGTGTATGTGTGCGAATGAGAATGTATGGATGTGTTTCCCAGAGATGGGTTGTGGCTGGAAGGGCATCCGCTGCATAAAACAAATGCCGGATAAGTTGGCGGTTCATTCCGCTGTGGCGACCCCGGATTAATAAAGGGACTAAGCCGAAAAGAAAATGAATGAATGAATGACTTTTCCAAACCATGGTAAACCTTGAAACCAGTTATCATCCCATGACTATAAACATTTCTAGGTTCTTACACTAAAAAAAAAAAAATGTTTTATGCTCTTTGTTCAAACTACTTATTTAAAATGAGCTGAATTGGCACAATTTGAGTTTGTCTTTTTGGCGGGGGGCGGGGGAGCAACTTAATTGTTTTATGTTCAATCCACATACATTTGTAAGTTTAAGTTAAATTAATTTGTGTTGGGAAAACATGAAGTATTTGTGTGAAACCGTGTATATTTCTAGCTTCCTAAAATATAGAAACAAACAATATAGACATAAAGAATAATAATCTAGCAAATACATTTAACACATAACTATTTTGTATAATATTTGTATTAGATCACTTTTTAGTGTGGAAAAAGTAGAGTTGAATAAAATACATTTACTCAAATTAGGGAATGACAAAAGGTCTATATTGGAAATCTTAACATTAACTTATTGTTTCATTTGTTGGACTGAAGATGGCAAGTAGAACATGCATTATTAAATCAACAATTAAATTCATTAAACACACACACACACACACACACAATCATTCTGCACTTAATTCTGATTGTATCAGTCAAATCAATCAAAAAAAAAAGGAAAAGGAAAAGAAAAAGAAAAAAAAACAGCAGGAAAAAAGCATACCTGGTGCTGGCTATATTAGATGTGACAATGACTGATGTTTGCAAAACAGTGACCAGCTCAGTCTGTCCAAACATAGTCCAAACATCTACAGCCAAAGCTTGGCCTATCCAGCTTCGCTAAACTACTGCAAGGACACTTGGTTTTTTGTTGTTGTTGTTTTTCAATGACAATGCATTTAAAATACATTAACATAACATACCAATAGAAGCATAGAGCACAAACCACAGCACAGTAGAAATGAGACACTTTAAGGTACACAAAGGGTGAAGCAGAGCTTAAGTGTGAGAATCTAAAACCTAAAAACATGCAAAACAAACTACAGCACATACACACATACACAGAGATCGAACCCTATGCAATCTGAACGTTACCCTCTTCTGAACTCATGCTGGCGTCCTCATACGTCCTGTCTCCTCAATACCCGCACAGCCATGGAGCCAGAGAAATACAGACATGGAAAGGGGAGGTAAAACAAAAGGGGAAGACAGTAAGAAAGAGTGTTTGGATTGGACGCTCTCACTCGGCCTCCCTCCCACCCGTTCATGCCCTCAGATCACGCCGCGACATTCTGTCACTTTCTATTTCATCCACTCTTCGTTTTTTGCAAACTCCTCTTTCCATTATTCTCATTCGTCTCGGTCCCTGGAGAACACGGCTTTGTTATTTTCTCCCATACCAACTGTTCCTCTGTTGTGGTGAGATGACTTTTCACCCAGAGTACAATGAAAATAAATTACTCACTGCAACATGCACACATGTGCCACACACACATACTGCGTGCTGTTTAAAGGATCCAGGCGAGAAGGGTCCTGAGAGCCTCTACCTCAAACCCACAATTGCCTAAATAACCTTTGTTTCTATTGGTTATGTCAGCTGAAGGGTGACCAGTGGACAGTGACCTTCACTCTAACTGGACGATCCAAAACTGGCACCTCTCTTTGACACAAAAAAACCCAGACAGACACAAACAATGACCTCTAGATGTCTTATGATACAACAAAAGGGTGCATTACACAGACGCTTCATCATTTAGGTCATTTGCCGATGGTCGTATTAAAGTCATCTGGCAAGATATGAATGTGCATGTCACAGTTTATAATAAATCAGCTCTTACAATATATTTCTCAAGTAAACAATGTTGGCATAAAAAGCTATAACTGGGATTACACATATTGGCTAAAAATATGAAATGCTGTCAGTAAAATTGGCCAACATGTCATAAATAATTCATTTAACATTGTTGATTAATGTTGATTAATATCAGCATTTTTTTTAAAAAACAAACTTACTAAGTGAGTGTTAAAGACAACCTTTGTATAATTTAAAATGCCATATTTTTTTTTCTAGCTAACGCAAACATTTTCTGAAACAATATGCTATATTATTAATTCAAATGTATTAAAGAACATTATTGCAAACCATGAATGCACATCTGCACTCTCAGAAATAAAGGTACACAAGCTGTACTTAAAAGTCAATATTGGTACCTCAAAAGTATTTTTAATACCTAAAAATTAGTATATATTAGTACCTAAAAATTAACAGAAACACTTTTGTACTTTTTAGGTACTAATATGTATCCTTGAGGTATTAATATGGACCCTTTAGCTACAAATGTGTACCTTTTGAAAAGATACCACCCAAGTGACAGCTCATGTACCTTTATTTCTGAGAGTGTGGTTAAAGTGAATGATAAAAATAACTGATCAAGAACAAATGTTGAACTGCCTGAAACAAATGTGTAACAAATTTGTAACAAATTAGCACGATGCCAGTCTGTGGTCTTAAGTAAGAGCTCATTAATGTTACCTTTGATGCTCAAAAACTGCTGTAGCAGAGCCCTGAGGTATGTTGTTTATACTTCACTACATCTGAGATGATTAGATAGATCCAGGATTTTTAATCATGAAACGTGATCTAAAGCTAATTTGTTTCTTCAAAGAAATTTTTTTGAACCTGATCAAAATATCTGGGTTAGAATGAGTTTTTTTGTTTGTTGGTTTATTGCCATTTCAGCTTCTCTGGGTAGTTCAAAGCAAAAATATTTGTATACAAACTTTTTAGAATAACACATTTCTATAATGAAGACATCAACAAAAAAAAGATGCTACTTAAAATAAGATAAAAATCTAAAATATTCTACCATTGTAGAAGGACTCACATTTAGAAATAATTCCTTTTAAGTCTCTCCAGATAAAAACCATTGTCTGGAGACATTAAAAAATAGGGTACTGCAAAAGTACAGTATGGTTGCTGTTGCATTATTGACATTTTGGTGCAACTTCTCCATTGAGTGCTTAAATCCACGACTAAGTCTAGTTCGGCCAATACCGTATCTTGTTTCAATAATCTCATCATGTTTTCAGTTAAAAGAATAGTTTGATTTTCTTTCTACAAAGGGCTGGATTTTGAAAAGTTATATGAGCAGTGAGCACTAATAATATCCGGATTAAATGATCTGAGATTACGGTGTGTGTTCCTGTTCATTGAGAAGGGCAGATACATCAATATGATTCAAATTTACAAGTGTATATGACTGTAGTAAAATTATTGATTATTCCTTCACAAATAAATCTGTCAGTGAGAAAATTATTGTTATGTCTACAACTATATATATGAGCTGTCACTGACCTCTGTGACAGTTTTTGTCTCTTTACTTCAGAAAGGGTAAATTTAAAATGAGTTTGAAATGAAATTATTATTATTATTATTGAATATAATCATTACTATTATTGGTATTATTATTATTTTCCACAATTCAATAGAATGCTTTTGCATGAAAATATCAACAATTAGTACATTCCCAATGATAAAATCTAATCCTGTCTCTGTGAAACAAGTCAGCTTTTTGTTGTACAAATCACTGTGTGCCGAAGAAGTCTCTAGAACTTAAATTCAGTGAGTGGTGTTTTGTTTTCAGCATAAACTGTGAGTGACAAAACAAGTCACAATAAACTAGATCATCTTCACAATCAGCAGCAAAAACTTTTGGAAAGGTGTTTCGAGAAACAGCTCTTTGATAAACATACACTTTGAGAAAAGAAGTGACTGATGCAATTTAAATGATAGAAAATTAAAGTGTTTTCCTCTATTTAACTTGGATGGATGTACACCTAAGGTAAGAAAATAATTAGACACTCATCTTTAACAGTTAATACTGTAAAGGTCCAATCTATAGCAATCACATGGGTTCAACTGTAATCATACAGGAACCGTTTTGTGTGACAAATTTGTTTGCCTGCGTCTTCTCTCCCTTGTCATGTCATGGTGCATCTTCACTACAGGCATTTACTGATGCAGAAGAGACATTAAAAGGTCAGACAGACTTTTTTTTGGTCACACTTTATTTTGATGGTCCGTTTGTTGAATTTAAGTTACATTGCAACTAATTCTCATTAGATTATAAGTAGACAGGTTATTAGGATTGGGGATAGGGGTAGTGTTTGTGTAAGTTGACATGTACTTGCAAAGTTTAAATGTCTGTCAGTTAAATGTCTGTTGAATGTCAGTATTAACAAATATTAAGTAGACAGTCTACTAATACTCAAAAGGACCATCAAATAAAGCGTTACCTTTTTTTGCCACATAAAAGTGTTCTCAGAGCTTTGTATGATTACAATTGAACCACTCAAGTCACATGGAATGTTTTGACACAGTTTTTGGATCAACTTTCTGGACTTTCAGCATCTTAGGACTGTTGCTGTGTCTATGGAGTATGAAATTAAAAAAAAAATTCTGAATTCATTTTCTAAAGATAAACAAAAGTCTTGGGATTTGAACAACACAAGGGTTAGTAATTAAAAAGAGAATTTTCATGTTTGGGTGAACTAATCCTTTAATGTCTGAAAATCTGAATTTCTCAGAGTTCCTTCATGGTGCAAACCCAGCTTATTTTTAGAAAAGCTACAAAGGGCTTTTAGAATAACCATGCATTTCCCAATATTCTTATTAGTCAGGGACCATGCATTTCCACCAAGAATGTTTGGTGGTGGGGACATTTCGACAGGAACAGCACTAAACTCACTAGCCTCATATTTCTCTCTATGTTTTACAAATACCAAGCACCACATCCTTTATTCATCCGTCTGGCAGTCAGAAACAATAGAAGGCCCCGAGCAGACCTTTGTCCCATATTATTTCATAAATGTGGTAAAATCATCTCAACAGGAAAAGAAAAACAATGCCCTGATCCTGACATCAGTGAAGAGTTTCCTCTCACTCTCATCCAAATATGACAAAAGCAAGTAAACAACCTACTACACACTACATAATGTGAACAGCATCTAATATATGAATATACTGTACTACAAATCTCATACTGTTCTTCTGCATGTCTGAGAACTCTGAGTGCTGAGTGAGGCATTTAGATGTCAAATCCTCTCACTGATCCCCTGGACATAGCAGGGGTCTACGGTGAAAACCTGAAACCAAACAGCCAGTGGGGTTCTGGCCATTGCGATAAAGACAACATGGAAACTCCTTGCACCATTTCAATAACAATGTGCTGAAGTAATGCTAAAGAAAAGCCCACATTGGTTTGATAGCAGTCAAAGTAGTTGCTCAGGCATAACTTCAAGACATAATCACCTTAGAGGTATAGTTCTCCCCCCCGCCTCTCCCCCCCAAATGGACAAAGTAAATGAGTCAACATTAACTCCTCTTTACATTCCAAGCCTGACTTTTCTTTTCTTTTCTTTTCTTTCTTTTTTTTGTGGATCACAATAGAAGAATGTTGTGTCTCAAGTCATGCATTATGCCATACATGTACTGTATATGCCATAAAAACTTTTGTATAGAATATTGCACTTTTCACTTCATATACATAGCATGCTAAATCTTTTTTCTAATGACATCTTTATCAGTGCAAAAGCACGACAACCTGTCATTTACAAGATATCAACCAATCAACAAGCATGATCAATGACCCAATTGCCTCTCAATGGCCAAAACGGAGTTGAATTAAGATGTACATTTATTTGTTTAGCAAGCAGACACCTTCATCCAAACCAACTTTCAGACAAGGTATAAGAGTGATTTATCAACAGCACTCGTGATTTCAACTATAACGGGGAGGAATTAAAGAAAGTAAAAACAAACACAATTTGGAATATGATTAATTCAAGTGAGAATTCAACTGCTTTTTGTGTTTTATTAGGAAATCTGCTTTTCAATGGTGTTGGATTAGCATTACACTGGCATGGAACATTAAATGATAAGGTTCTGGAATTTGATTTCATGCCTCATTATAATGCTACCATGAGACGACACTCACATGCCAACCTTGGGCTCCTGGAGGGAATGTAAACTTATAAGCAGGGCCAGACGGAATCTGCGGACATTTTTTGCTATTTCTGCGGAGTATTTTATTAAAAATCTGCGGATTTATGCGGAATGATTTTGGGAGTATCATAACAAAAAACTTAATATATTAAATAAAAAGTAATACCTTTTTAACTTTTATTTAATGTTTACAATGCGAATCCAATTAGATCCACTTTATTTGGTAAACAAAGCAAGTCTCTCACATAAAATCTCTACTAAAAGACAGAAAATAGTACTTTACAAACTGTATTGTAAAAAATAATAATATGAATATTTTCATATTAGTCAATATTATTACTGAAATTAATTTGAAAACTAAAATAAATATACATTTACACACATTTACACCAGTAAATGAACAGAATCAATGATGGGCTAAAAAAAAAATCTGCGTAAATCTGCAGAATTCTGCGCGGAAATCTGCGGAATTCTGCGCGCGCAGATTCCGTGTGGCCCTACTTATAAGCAAGCACAGAGGTTGAAAGGTGCGGAGCCCATAGATGTTCTGTATGCACGCTTGAGTGTCTTAAACATGTCTTGCATGAAAATTGTTTTAATTAAACATGCGTAACAACAAAGAAGAAAAGAAAGGCTATTTCTAATTCATTTTTTAAAGATTATTTTGTCAAGCAGTATGCATGAAGTTTTTCATTTTATACATAATTTGAGTTTTTTTATGTGGATACACATTTAATTTGGACTTTGAAATGACTTTGTGCACAAGTACAATTTGGGAAACTCTTGACATTTTGATAAATTCCTCAGAAAGTCTAAATAGACTCTTTTGTGTTTCAAAGAAAAAGTAAAGTTACATGGATTTGGAACGATGCAAAGCTGATAGAACTTTTTTTATTTGTTTTGTGAATTACCTCTTAAAGGATATCAAGACTTACAACACACTTTTCAGTGGCTAAAAGCTTACAACGACACAGAGAGATGCCAGTCTAGACCAATTCTGATTCCTGCATCCCATAGCATATTCTAATGCATTATAGCAAAGTTCAGGCAAATACTTTTAAGTCATTCTAACGAATAGCTTCTCCGATCAAAGAAAACAACTAGTGGGTGCTGTCATTGCTGTTCGGCGACGTACTAAAGTTTAATACAGTGTGTTACAATGTCATTCAGCTACATCAACGTAACATTATACTACAAGAGTTACAGGTTCCGTATTGCATAACAACAGAGTTCAAAACCTGTTGGCTTAAGGCTACAATTTCCAGAGACGTTTGAAAACAAGCAGTATCTCTACACATTAGAAAGAAAATACTACGCTGTGCTACATTGTACAGGTACAATAAAGCGCTCGGCTTTTAATCTTCTCTTTGACACTTCTGGAACTAAGAGGGAGCGCGGGTGTCATTCGCCAGCGACAGCTCGTCCCCCAATACGGCTATGTTTATTAAAAGAGATTATACCTATTGGAACTTCTTTGTGCTTGGACGAGCGCCTCCTGTTTACTGCTTTTTCAAGAACACCGCTCCCGGACTTCTTTGCAGTCGCCATCTTCCTCAAACGCGAATGATTACCTCCCCTCTACTGTGTCTGGACATACCTTACAGGCGGACACGCCCACATCAAATCCTACAGCCAATAACGCAGCGGATTATACTCAATACACCTATCACACTGTTCTCACTTTATAGCACCGCCCATCTCTCTGCCCTTATTTAGTCAGGTGACGCTCCTCAAAAGTGTGTGACGTTAAAACCAAAATAATGAATAATAATGAAAAGAATACAAGGTATAATCTAGTATTGCAATTTCACTGTCAATTTCGGTGGAGGTGAGTCTGTCTGTCTGTCTGTCTACCTATCTATCTATCTATCTATCTATCTATCTATCTATCTATCTATCTATCTATCTATCTATCTATCTATCTATCTATCTATCTATCTATCTATCTATCTATCTATCTATCTATCTATCTATCTATCTATCTATCTATCTATCTATCTATCTATCTAGTTGGACAACTTTGTGGCATACAAAAGAAAAAATTCCACTTAACAAAATTTGTTTTATAAAATTTATTTAAAGCATTACAGACATGTTTAATTTACTTTGCAACACATACAAAAGCTTGTTTTTTCAGGTTCTCAGACAAACAATATTGAAGCTATTTGACAGCCAAACCCACACTGACAACAAGCTTATGAAATGCTGAAATTAAACCATTTATCTCTCTCAGACAACACACTCTCCACTTGTGTGTTTGTCATTTCCCTGTTTCTTGATCTCAAGCTACGGCTTCTCCAGCTGAATGTCTTCCTCACAACAGGCCACGTCCTCATAAGGGCCTTGCTGAATGGAGCGCTGAATCTGATGGTAGGCTGAGTTGCAGTCATCCAGATTCAGACCCTGTTGGCAGATATTTGAAGACCTTTCATAAATATATGCTAATAATAATCATAAATATATATATATCTCATTTGAAGATGGAGAAGGAGGATTATTTTCAAAATTATTAGCCCTCCTGTGAATTCTTTTTCTATTCTTTTTCAAATGTTTCCCAAATGATGTTTAACAGAACAAGGAATTTTTCACAGCATTTCCTATGATTTTTTTTTTTCTTCTGGAGAACTATTTGTTTTAAGCTACAATAAAAGCAGTTTTTAAAAACCATTTTAAGGTCAATTTTATTAGTCCGCTTAAGCAATACTGTTTTTCGAACAAACCCCCGTTATTGATGACAATGACTTCCATAAGTAGCCCAACTTGCTTAGTTAACATAATTTATGTAGTTAAGCCTTTAAATTGCACTTTAAGCAGAATACTAGATCTTGAAAAATATCTAGTAAAATGTTATGTACTGTCATTATGGCAAAGATAAAAGAAATGAGTAATTAGAAATTAGTTAATAAAACTATTATGTTTAGAAATGTGTTGAAATGTTTTATGTGCCTTTGCAGAGACTTTGTGACTATTTAGTCACCAACATTAGTACTTATAGATGGTATGACGTTTGCCTTAGTGCTTATTTTTCCTCACCTCCATCTATATTGATTTACTTATTTTCTAATTTTTGAGGATTACTATAATTTATTTTTTATTATTTTGACCTTAAAAAAATCTTGTATTTATTTATTTGGTAAATATTTAGTTAACCTGTTTGCTACTACTGTTTATGATTTGATTTTGTAGTGCACATTTTTTGTAAAACTTGCCTCTGATTATATCTCTGAAAGCATATTGATTTAAATAAATAACCTTAAATAAACATGTCAAGGGAAAAAAAAACGAAAACGAAACGAAAAATCATATTTTCTTAAAACAGAAATTGGGGGAAAAATATACAGGGGGTCTAATAATTGACGAGGGCTAATAATTCTGACTTCAACTATACATAATGTACTTGTTGACCTCTGTGCCTTCAGTCGCATTAATAAATCTGAATCAAATCATTTACAGAGCTGTATCATGTTAAGCAGATGGATGATTGTTGAAAAACTGTAAATCTTCCAGAAGAACTCCGATCTTTGTGTGCATCTCGCAGTTATGTCAACATTTAAAAAAATTAGTTCCAACAGTCTACATGGAAGGACTGAAATTTGCCAATAACTGGTTTCTTGCCAATAACTGGTTTCTTTTCTGGGAGCGTCCTAGGCTCTACCGTGCTGACGGGCTGCACCCCAGTCGAGCTGGAGCTGATCTGCTGTCGGACAACATCTCCAGGACGCTTCGTTCTGTCTGACTAGTAAGTAAACATTCAAAAAATCCACATTCTAGCCATATAGACCCTTCTTCATCCCACTTAATTCACAATAATGCATGTCCGGCTAACCGCATAGAAACTGTGTCTGTTCCTCGTATTATTAGACCAAGAAATAAGCGTACTGTGTGCTCTAGAAGACATCTATTAAGAATCAAACCAGAAAAAATACCAAAAAATGAAAATATAAATATCGTAAAGCTAGGTCTCCTGAACATCAGGTCACTAGCACCTAAAGCACTTATCATAAATGACATTATAACAGATAACAATCTTAATGCACTCTGTCTCACTGAAACCTGGCTGAAACAAAATGACTATATTAGTTTAAATGAAGCAACTCCTCCAGGATTCTCTTATAAGCATGAGGCTCGTCAAACTGGTCGTGGTGGTGGAGTTGCATCAATCTTTAGTGGTATTCTTAATGTTAATCAGAGAAACGGACTTATGTTTACCTCCTTTGAAGTATTGGCGCTTAATGTTATGCTTTCGGATACTATGAATAAAATGCTATCTCTCGCTTTAATCACCATATATAGACCCCCAGGACCCTATGTCAATTTTCTAAAAGAGTTTTCTGATTTTATTTCTGACTTACTAGTTAAAACTGATAAAATACTAATTGTAGGAGACTTTAACATCCACATAGATAACGCCAACGATACATTAGGGCTCGCATTTATGGATCTACTACATGCCCTTGGGATAAAGCAAAATGTTGTTGGTCCCACCCATCGCTTAAAGCATACTTTAGATCTAATTCTCTCTTATGGAATTGAGGTCATGGATGTAGAGATTATACCACAAAGCGACGATATTACGGACCACTACCTCTTACTTTACAAGCTATGTTTACCTGACATTAGCAGATCCGCACCAATACATCGCCTTAGTAGATCTATCGTTCCGTCTACCAAAGAGGAATTCGCAAATAACTTGCCTGATCTTTCTTTATTTCGAAATGCACCTGCAAATGCAAATGACCTCGATGTAATAACTAGCAGCATGGATGCCATCTTTACTAGCACACTAAATACTGTGGCACCCATCAAATTAAAAAAGACTAGAGAAGATAAAACTACATCATGGTATAACAGTCACACGCGCGCTCTCAAAACAGCAACCCGTGCCTTGGAACGTAAATGGAAAAAAACAAATTTAGAGGTCTTTAGAATTGCGTACAAAGACAGTATGTCCAGCTATAGGAGGGCCCTCAAATCCGCCAGGGCTGAGCACCTCCGTAAACTGATAGAAAATAACCATAACAATCCTAGATTTCTATTCAACACCATTACTAAATTAACAAACAATCGGTCATCGCTGGAACAAAATATCACACCGCAAATGAGTAGCGAAGACTTTATGAATTTTTTCAGTGATAAAATAGAAGGCTTTAGACAAAAAATAGATGTTAAAATCTCTGTACAGCCTTATACTTCAGATCCAGTAAACATTCCACTGAACCAAATTAGCCTACAGTGCTTCGAGAACATAGAACAGGAAGAGCTAGACAAAATTATAAATAGTTCTAAACCAGCTACGAGTATGCTAGACCCAATTCCAACAAAATTACTGAAAGAATTGCTACCTGTAATAGGAGAACCTCTTCTTAACGTTATCAACTCTTCTTTGTCATTAGGACATGTTCCAAACTCTTTCAAGCTCGCTGTTATTAAGCCTATTATTAAGAAACCACAACTGGACCCCTGCAACTTAGCTAATTATAGGCCTATTTCAAATCTTCCATTTATGTCTAAAATACTAGAAAAAGTTGTTTCTGCCCAATTATGCTCCTTTCTGCAGATGAACAATGCTTTTGAGGTGTTCCAGTCAGGTTTCAGGCCTCATCACAGTACAGAAACTGCATTAGTGAAAATAACCAACGATTTATTATTAGCTGCTGACCAAGGGTGCATCTCGCTGTTAGTCCTGCTAGATCTTAGTGCCGCATTTGACACAATTGACCACAATATCCTCATAAATCGCTTAAACTCTACAGGTGTCCAGGGAACGGCTTTACAATGGTTCAAGTCATACTTAACTAATCGTTACCAGTTTGTGAATATTAATGGACAACCTTCACAAGTCAGGCCAGTTAAGTATGGGGTGCCTCAAGGATCAGTTTTAGGACCTTTGCTGTTTACAATATACATGCTGCCCCTGGGAGACATTATTAGAAGACACGGGATCAGCTTTCACTGTTATGCTGATGATACTCAATTATATATTTCTACTAAACCTGACGAGACGTCTAAACTATCAAAACTAACTGAGTGTATTAAAGATGTTAAAAACTGGATGACCAACAACTTCCTTCTCTTAAACTCAGACAAAACTGAACTTTTACTTATAGGACCTAAATCCTGTACACAGCAGATCGCACAACTCGACCTGCAACTAGAGGGATGCAGAGTTAGCATTAGCTCTACTGTTAAAGATCTGGGTGTCATATTAGACAGCAATTTAACTTTTGAAAGCCATATCTCCCATATCACAAAAACTGCATTCTTTCATCTGAGAAATATTGCTAAGCTACGAAGTATGCTATCCATCTCAGATGCAGAAAAGCTAGTTCATGCTTTTATGACTTCCAGGCTGGATTACTGTAATGCTCTGCTCGCTGGTTGCCCAGCCTCCTCTATTAACAAACTTCAGCTAGTACAAAATGCAGCCGCCAGAGTTCTTACCAGGTCTAGAAAATATGATCATATCACCCCAATTTTATCCTCGTTACACTGGCTGCCTGTTAAGTTTCGTATTGAGTTCAAAATATTACTTCTTACATATAAAGCATTAAATAATCTAGCTCCTGTTTATCTAACCAACCTTCTGTCTCGCTACAATCCAACCCGCTCTCTAAGATCTCAAAACTCAGGGCTTCTAGTAGTACCCAGAATAGCAAAATCAAATAAAGGGGGTCGAGCCTTCTCATTTATGGCTCCTAAACTCTGGAATAGCCTTCCTGACAATGTCCGGGGCTCAGACTCACTCTCACAGTTCAAAACTAGATTAAAGACCTATCTTTTTAGTAAAGCATACACTCAATACATCACTTAGCGGTATGATGCACGAATGTGCTCCACGCATCCCCTTTATATACACTATGAACTGCAGCTACGCTAATTATTTTCTTTGTTCTCTATTCCAACTGGGGATACTCTTCCCGAGGCCCCCAGAGACTATGCAGCGCCACGGATGCGATCCAAGACCCGTGACGAGACGATCCCAAGGCTCCTTAACCCTGGACCAGGCTGTATCCTGAGCAGCTGCTTGGCGGAGTAGCAAGCAAGAGACGGATTCCCGTGACCCTCCAAGGACAGACGAGTCTCGAGTTCTCCAGCCTCCAGCGACTAGACTGCAGCTAGAGCTGCGCACCGATGGATTACTCTTCAGTGTTTGGACTCTAAGTAGTGAATATTAAACAACACTGAACTGACCTGAACTCAGCTATATACTAGCTAATAATTTAATAGCTAATAACTAAACTGACATTTTCAATTTACTATAACCTTCTATGTGAAGCTGCTTTGACACAATCCACATTGTAAAAGCGCTATACAAATAAAGGTGAATTGAATTGAATTGAATTATTTTAATAAATAGAGAAAAATTCAGCATTTTTGTTACTTACACTGTTAGCAAACATGTAATGAAACAAAAAAAAATTCTAAAAAAAATATTAATATCAATAATAACAAATAATATCAATAATATTGGCACTCTTTTGTTTGTTTGTGTTTTGTTGTGGTTAATTTAATTAATTCTACAATTAAAATTCATTAAAATCATTTACATGTATTATTTAATATGACTTTATTATTTTCCTTCAAACGTTTTGTTTGTTAATGTTCTGTATTTGACATTCCTCTGTATTATTTGCAAATAAGAAGATAAATTAAAAGTAAAATTCGTAAAAAGAAGAACAAACATACCTCATAGATATTCTCCTCCTCCCTTTCTGTCTTCCTGTCCAGCTTATTCACCCTCTTTGACTACAGAAGTAGAGTTGAAGAGATGTTTATTTTGATTTCTCTTACGGTTCACAAATCAGTTCAAACACATAGAATCTTCATCATTAAACATGGCTCTGACCTTACAGAGGAGCATGGTGCCTGGAATCAGCACACACATCAGCAGCAACACTCCTTCAACTGTAATAATGCTGTTTTTCACACCCTCGCTGAGGTTCAAAGTCTTCTCCAAAGGTACTAACAAAAGAGAATGTCTTAAAAGATTTTTCAAGGATGGCATAGGCACTTCAGTACAAGCATATCAGATTGACTGTGCATTTTTTCATTGAATGTCTGCAGAGTGAAAAAATAAACAGGAGCCGGAAAGCTGACCCATCTGACAATAAGTGTCCTCTGTGTATATTTAAGCAAGTTAAGTAACACAAACTCAGCGTAAATGAGTGGAATTTGGGTTTATGTCATTGAATGGGTTATTTGTGTTCGCCTAATTCAGCCAATGGAATGATTTGTGGGGATTATTGCACAATGCAGCCTCTTACAGAGTGCTTGTACTGTTACATTTACAGCCGTTTATATTCATTTAATGATGACAAAATAGAGACTTTGTAGGTCTACAACATATTATGTAATACTTTGAAGGGATAGTTCCCAAAAAATGAAACTTATTTAAATTAGCTATAAATTTACTGTAAAATTGCAACTCAAGATGAAGCTGACATTTTAGTTTCTCCAGTAAAACATACATAAGGAAAATAAGAAAAACTATGACTAGCATGAAACTGAGAATGTAAAAGACAAAAATAAATTAATATATATATATATATTTAAGTACACATATAGGCAAGGGTGCAATATCACACTCATAGCAGTGCGATGTAGCTGTATATCAGCACTGGGGGGAGGCGTACCTTCGGGCGTACTCACACTATGCTATCCGAACCGTGCTCAGGCCCGTTTCCCGGATAATTTTAGAAGTGTGAGTGCACTGAACCGGGCCCGAAACTGAAGAGGAGACGTGACTTTTGGGGACTGTTTCATATGGATTTATTAATCATTCTTACTGTTTAATGAACGCAAACTGTCGTAGATTATTAAAGACGCAAACCCCTCTCTGCACAACAGCTGCGCCTTTAGTAAACCTTCTAATTCCTGCAGCACGAGGACGTCATGATTGTTTATGAGCGTCATCAGTGGCTGATCTGTTCGGCGGAATATTTGACTGTGTGCCACTGCATATCAAACAACTAAAACGATATAATGATATAAAGAAATCTCCACTGAAATCTCCGAGAGCGCTTCTCTTACACCGAATAGCGCATCATCGATGACGTAAGCGTGCTCAGGCCCGAATGCAATGTGACCGCAGGCCGTCGGGGGAGACGGAAGGAGGGACAAGCGTGCTTTGGCCCGGTTAAAGGGAACTGTACATAGTGTGAGTACGCCCTTAGTGTCCCACCAGTGCTGATATACAGCCGTATTGCACTGCTATGAGTGTAATATTGCGTTTATACAACAGTTCAACGGCACAATCGTGTATGTAAAAAAAGAGCTTAAAAACCCTTTTGTATTTGGAACTACTTCCGCCATTCATTCACATCTGCAGAACTCTCACTTTAGAGCTAGTATTTCAATGATTCTCTAGCATAAAATAGGCATTATCCTCATAGACAAACTGCATAGTTGCAATCTAAACAACTACATTCTCGACTAAAAAGCCTCAAAAGTACATTATGTTGTCCAAAATCTGCAATTTTTGTCAAACTTGTTGCTGTTTGTGGGCAGAGTAATAAACAAGGATGAAAAGCGAAGAGTCTGGCAGAGTGCTGTTACTGGCAAAATGTTGCATGGCTATCAGCCAGTCATCTTTTAGACTTAGGCCCCGTTTACACTAGTGCATTTTCGTTTTAAGTTTTGCTACGGTTACGGCATCCGTCCACACTACGCCGGAGTTTTCATGCCCCGAAAACGGAGCGTTTTGGAAATGCTGGAGAGGCCGTTTTCATTCTAAAATGCTGCTGCTCCGTCTCAGTGTGGATAACGGAGACATTTGAAAACGGAGGCGTAGTTGCTGAGATTCACTACTGAGATTCGCTTTTAGGTCATTGCGTAACCTTCCCTTATTCGTCAAGCCCCTATTACATGACTATAACGCCACCAAAAGACGACAGACCAGCCTTCACTGTAAACAACATGGACAGAAATGGGAGCGTTGTTTGCACTATTGTCCGTTTTAGGCGCCATTGTGCAGTTAAACTCTTCCTTTTTTACTGCAACAGCTGCATATATTTGCAAGAGGCAAGCTACTGTTCAAGCACTGGCTAATCGCTCGCGTTTCAAGCAGCGTAAGCCCGATTTAGAATGCCGAGCGAGACACATGCTTCCTGTTTATACTTGAACGCGCATGCCCAGAGTGTGCTAATGGTCACGTGATATACGTTTCTGGTGGAGTAGTGTGTACATAGATGTGTTCAGAAACGCTGGGTGAAACGCTAGTGTGGACTCGGATCGTTTTCATGCTAAAACGCCTAAAATGCACTAATGTTAACAGGGCCTTAGTCCCTTTATTAACACAGCGGAATGAACCGGCAACTTATGCAGCATATGTTTTACACAGCGGATGCCCTTCTAGCTGCAACCCATCACTGGGAAACACACATACTTCCATTCAAACACATATATTACAGACAATTTAGCCTGTCAAATTCACCTGAAGGGCATGTCTTTGGACTTGTGGGGGAAACCACAGCACAAAAAATTAAAAACTGCTTTTATTCTAGCCAAAATAAAACAAGACCTTACTATGCTGTGAAAATTTCCTTGCTCTGTTAAACATAATTTGGTAAATATTTTAAAAAGAAAAAAAAGGGGGGCTAATAATTCTGATCGGAATTCAGAAGAATCTCATGATATGGAGATTGACCATAATAAAAAGACAAAATATTAAAACAGAAAACACATAGATATAATGTTTCAACTTTTTACATTCATGTAAACACAGCCTTGCGAAAATAAAATATTTCTTTCTAAAGTAAAAATAAAATCTTTTGAACAGCAGACTATAAATTTCTAAAAATGTTTGATACTGAAAGGAAATAAACTGTAGCATTCTTATATTTAAAAAATGCTGTTTCATTCTTTCATTTTCTTTTCAGCTTAGTACCTTTATTAATCAGGGGTTGCCACAGCGGAATGAACCACCAACTTATCCAGAATATGTTTTACGCAGTGAATGCCCTTCTAGCCTCAACCCAACACTGGGAAATGCTGTTTCATTAACAAATTTAATTTAAATTTAAATGACAGTTTATCCCAAACGAGTGTCCATATTTGACCTAACACTGGGTTTATTTTTAGGATATTTTTAAGAGTATATAAACAAGTGTGATCTGACTTACTGTATACTTGAAGGTAGGTGCCATGGGAAAAAAAGGTAAGCAAACCGTGCTCGAGTTTACACTGGTACAGGCCCATATCTTTGACACTGACGCCTTTGAAGACCAGCGAATAGCATTTAACTCCATTATTTTCACCTTCTGATTGGTGCATCACATTCTCTGTAGAGTTTACCGAGTCGAGCACTGTGGTGCCATTGATGAAAGTATTCTTGTTCCAGCTGACCTCTGGGCTTCCTTTACAACGGAAGCAGCAGCGCACTGTGGCTCCTTGAGCGACAGGCACGCGCAGTAATGGCTGATCTGCCTCCAGTTGTAGCTCTTCCAGTTTACAGAGAACAGCTTATACAGAAGACAAAAACAAACAAAAAACAGCCACAAAATAAGCAGTTAAAATTATATTGTTAACCGTTCTGACCAATCAGAGCAGAGTATAGGGGAGGGTGTCAAAGAGACTAGGTTTAAAAACAATAGACAGCTAAATGAACAATTTCAGACACTAGCCATGTTGCCAAGTACAGCCTTTTATCATTCAATTCAAATTCATTCCGAATGAAAGATCATTGTGAGAAAAGAGGTAAATGTGTGTATTATTAGCAAAATTAAACTCCTTTAAAATAGCATAATGTGAGTAATTTAAACAGTCAGTTTTAAGTCTTGAACCCTTGTGCACTGCTCAAATGTACTACCCTTTTGTCATGTTAAGGATGAAAACATCCACTGAATTAAACTGCTGTAAAAATGCATCGGATAAATAGTCTTCATATTTTTGGGAAGATATCTGTTAATCAACCTCTGATCAAAACTACTAAATATCTTTTAAAAATCACAGGATTTGACCTCTTTAATTGCCAAACTCATAAATGATGTCACCGATTTGGTGGTTAAAAACACACAAAATGACATATTTTTAATATAAAAAGTAATTGTAGACTGGATTAAAAAAAAAACCTTTTCTCACTGTTTTGGGCATGTGAACGATTAGTAACAACACTGGCTTTGATGCATTGCTTCATTTTTCTCTGTTGGTGGCATTTGGTGACCGGTTTTGCCCCATTGACTTCCATTATACCCACATTTGATGGTGCATAAACGCACAGTCTTTGTTTTTGTTTACTCCATGTAGTTCTGAGAGCTGAGATGCATATTTTGATTTTCTCAGACACATTAAGGCAAGTGCGCAAAAGTCACTCTCACATACTAACAGCCACACATACACACACTTTAATTTACTGTTATACTCCATATAAAATCCAGAAACTAAGCTTTTTTTCACAGGCATCTAAAGGGTTAATAGTGTCAATTGATGATCAACAGTAAAAACTACAAATGGTACCTCTTTCCAACAGGGAAAACCTCCAACAATCAAAAATGCATCATTATATGGTGTCATGGTTTTGTAATCAAAAAATGTGGTTATAATAGAAGTCAATGGGGCAAAAACAGCCACCAACAGTAAATTAGGGAGGGGAATTTTATTAAATTTTTTAAATCACCAAATCAGTGACAATGTGGCAATTAAAGAGTTAAAATCCTGCACCATTCATTCATTTTCTTAGTCAGCTTTATTAATCAGGGGTCGCCACAGCGGAATGATCCACCAACTTATCCAGCATTTGTTTTACACAGCGGATGCCCTTCCAGCCGCAACCCATCTCTGGGAAACATCCATTCATTCTCATTTACACACATACACTACGGACAATTTAGCTTACCCAATTCACCTGTACTGCATATCTTTGGACATGTGGGGGAAAGCGGAGCACCCGGAGGAAACCCACGCAACCACGGGGAGAACATGCAAACTCCACACAGAAATGCCAACTGACCCAGCCGGGGCTCGAACCAGCGACCTTCTTGCTGAGGCGAATGTGCTACTCCCTACGTTTTGATCAGGACGAAGGTTGATTAACAGATTCATGCAAAAAAATAAAATAAAAATGACAAAAAAATTATCTGATGCATTTTTACAGCAGTTTAATTTAGTGGACGTTTTCATCCTTAACATAACAAAAGGGCTGTAAATTTACCCAGAGTGTATTGTTGAGGTTTTTTTTTTTTATTCAAAGCATTTTCTCAAAATATGTGTCAAAATAAGATGTCACCCAAAAACCATTCCGCTAGTTCAAACACAGAAAAATTTATGGCCAAATTAAGACTCAAAATCACCCCAGAGTGGATGAAAACACCCCCAGCAGCACATACGGGTTAAGATTAGTCTACAGTAGTCAACATTTGAAGTGGATCAAAAAAGGTTTTCATAATTGTCCTAAAACAAGAATGGGTGTTGTTCAATAGTTTTAGGACAACTTTGTCAAACTGTTTTGATCCACTTCAAATGCTGACAACTGTGTAGATGATTAAATACTTCAGTTTTGACTTTACCATAAGGTTCCATTAGCTGATATTAATATTTACTACTATTAAAATCTATAGTTGTGCTTGAATGAATTACCTTTTTTTTTCATTTAATAACATGAACATAAATAGTAATATACCATAAATGTATTGTTGATTACTTGCTCATTTTAATAAACATCTTCTACTGTAACCATACTGTAAAGTGTGACCAATAGTTTGTATATTAAAGCGGCTCAACATTCAGCTTTATTCTCCGCTCAGTGGCATTTAGTACAGTTCACATGATATCAGCATGTTAAAATCTATTAGCTAAACCGTACTCTTTCTACCCACAGAGAGCTAAATATACACAAGGCTTGGCGTCATACATGGAAAAGCTTCACAAGACAGTGTAAAATTAAATTATACTATTAAAATTTGAAAGTCACACTGAAAAAAAAAAAAAAAAGAAAATATAAAAATGGGAAGACGGTAGCAGTAAGATGCAAACAGCTGCTCTGAGAGGAAATCAGCTTCAGTGAAGCAGAACACAGACGTGCAGATGGAAATTTACTTTACTTTGCTCTTTGGTAGTTTATTAAGGATTTAATTTAATACATCTACTGGTTTATCCACATCCAATTATTAACAGGCAGCATTTTAATAAAAAAATTATAAAATCATAAAACCACTTGTATTCCTTTTGAGTTTTTTGGTCTAAATATATATTTTTTAATGTCACAGATAAAAAAATGACTGTAAATTAAAAGTCTCCTATATTTTGTTATTGCATTGTAGAACCTTAATCTCTGCTCTGATATTTTGTTATGCGGAAAAGAAATTAAAAAGAACGAAAAGACAAAGAACAAAGTGAATTTATTTCTCTTTTATTCTTAGTATTTTGATATTCTCGGAGTTGTAAATATATTCTCCAGGTTGGCCATTATACAAAAATAATAAGCTGCCAGTACTTTTTCTGTATTGAATAATGTATAAATGTCAGCAGAAGTCTACAATTAAATTTTCAGTATCATAAGTTGTGAGAGCAGAGGTCAATCCTCATAATATAATTTGAAAGTGTAAGTGAACAGTAAACACACACACTTTTAATAATTTCCTGTGGAAACATGCTGGCAGCAGTTCGCCAGTAACTTACTGTAATCCAATTTACATTTACAGCACCATTAATCTTGCTGTATATGTATTTACAGAATTGTATGTATACTTTCACAGTAAAGAATACAGCAATTTTCACAATCACAACTTTAAAATACAGTAACATACTGCATAACTGCCCTACAGTATAATACAGTTCTTATTACAGTTAAATACTGTGCCATTTAGAAAAATCATTAACAGTGCAGGTTCGGGTCATCTGTTAAATGTACAGATCTTTTGTTTACATTGTATGCGTTCTAAAAAACTACATTTTCATCTCAATGTGTTTTGCTTCTCTGTAAGAGCTTGGCTTTAAAACCAAATTCTCAATGCTGATGAGCAAAATGCAACACGCACAGACCAAAAATGTAAATAATTATTTTCAAAAATGGTATAAACTGCAAAATAAGCGATTATCAAGAACACAGAAGTAGCACACTGAATTAAATGTCAAATTAAAACAGAGAAAGAAAAAAAAATGAAACAATATTTTGATTTTATCACCTACCTGCAAAGAAACACAAGAAAAGAACCGGCCTGAACCCCATTCTCTCTGATAATCCAAATTAACTATATAAAACCAACCGCTGCTACTGTAGGTATGAAATGTGCCGTTTGAGTGTTTGTCTTTCTTTCCTGTCTCATGTACACCCACCCATTCTGCTGTTTCACTTTGTGGTTCATGCATGCACAAGAAAATACTCTGCCAAAAATAAGGACAACAAAAACTCATGTCATTTTAAGATCATTTATTTTTTAAAAAAGGAAAAGAAAATTATAATTAAAAAAACGTACCTACATTTTACTGAGTATCTTACATATTATATCAAAGCCCAAATACACAGAATAGTCCTTGCATAATCATTTATATAGACAGACAGCAATGGAATGCCTGTATCGAGTGGACTCCTGTACACGGAATGACATAAAAAGACGGTCATGGATTGCAGAGGGTTTAAAACATCTAATAAAGAGCGCTCCGTATTAAGGGCTCAGGAATTTCGGACAGCAAAAATGAGTGGAACTGCTATAATTTGATGGGCAAGGAGTCAAATATCAGATTAGCAATTAACACTGAACATGTCTAAATGAGAGGCCAGTGAGTCAGTGTCTGCCAGCTGAACTAAAAGAAAAACAGAAAACTAACCCAATCTGCAAAAGGCACCCTATAAATAGATTTAAACACACAAGATATGACTATATATTTACGTATATGTGACAGATACACAAGAAAACGCCAAGGAACGAGAGAGAATGCACCCAAAACCCTCTCTTTTCAATTATTTAGAGCCCATAGGGATATCTGTTGTTGAAAACACCTTTCAAATCAAGTTTAAAATGTAGATGAATGCACATAAAATAAAGGTCAGAAATGGAGTAATAGTTTGGATGGTTAAGGGTGTACTTTGTCTCTCTCAGTCCTCCTTTTATAATAGGCAATGCATAGTATTTTAATTACATAGTTCTAAAACAAACAAACAACATTAACAAAAAAAAAAAAAAAGAATGTAATTGCTCATTCGAGCAATAAAAAATTAAAAGAGAAGAGAAGTTGGTACTTTAAACATCATCGCCTGGTACTTCTATGAAAAAATTATCTGATTGACATGTACCAAAACCTGGTCAAAATACCAGACTTTGTTATGGTAACTATTTTAAATTAAGTCTGATATAGGTACACAGCGGAGGAAAGAGCGGGAAAAAAAAAACAACTTCTAAAAGAAATCAGCAAATTTCAATTTAAACATGAATATAAAAATCACAATACAAAAAACAAGGTTTAAAAAAAAAACCTGCATAAATTGGCATCTGGTCGAATGGTAGAAAAACCTGTCGCAGTAGCATTATGAAAACATTTACAGTACTGGTAAGAAAACCGATGGTCTGTGTTCCTGTCTTCAAACTCTGAGATAAAACCTGCAAGGGTCTGATTCTCTGTGGTATCCTAATAAAATAAGCGAGCGAAAGAGACAAGCCGGTCCCTTCCACAAATTGAAGCAATTTCAATTTCCTTCTGTCTCGAATAAAAGAAGGCATCACACTAACAAGCCAATCCATGCACTTTGTCGGTTAATCATTTTTTGGAAAATCGTTGGGTGATTCTCTAAACCATTTTCAGCTTTCAAGGTGTTTTCATATCTGAACATTGTTTGTGATAACTTCTTTGGTCCTGCTTTTATAGAAACTACTACCCCGACAATAAAATATACCAGAGAAACAATTAAACAACTAGAAAGAAAACCAAGAATATATATAGATATATATCAGATGCATCTAATCTGTATTGTAACTGTACACAAAAAAGATAAACAAATCTGAAATTACTAATGTTTTTTTTTTTTACAGCCACACCTCCTGAATTTGCATAGACGCACACAAATAGGCAATGTGTGATGATTATCAACCTACTATCTGCATCACCTGGGTTAAGAGTACATGCTTCATATGTGCGGATGGGAGCTGCAGGCTGGGCTGTATGCGCTTGTTACATTCAAGCTGCTTTGTAATATGCTCATAATTTCTTGCACACGCTATGTCAAACCCTGTCACCATCAAACCTCGCAACATCAAATCTCTTTCTCTCTCAAAGCTTGCCTGATTTTACCTTCCCCAAACCCCTTTCTCGACTTCCGTTCAACCATGCAATGATCTATCCTACTTAGCATTTCTTTTCTCATTTCCAGATCATCCTTTGAGAAACACCTTCACCCTCTGAAAAACTAATGAAAATCCAAACCAAACTGTTAAAAAAATAAACAAAACAGGATTTTAAAAAAATTACATGCTTTAATTCTCCATCTTATTACAGTTTGGCAAATTCATGCTATGACTATTCAGTTCTCTGCTTAAAAAATTTGACATATATGTTTCAATATCTGTAGTTTTTGAAAATACATGTAATTTTTGATGGTAATAAATATTAGCATGAATGAACACGATCTTAAAATGTGCAGGGAAAAAGAAAAGAACGAAATGGCACATTTGTTTAGTTTGGATGAACCTGACTGAACATCAGTCTGAGCTGCAGGCTTCATATGCGTCAGACTGCGTTCACAAAGATGCAACTATACTTTTCTATGAATATAGATAGCTTTTTGATTCTAAACGACTTCTGACATGCTTAAGTTTATCTTTGTGTACAGTATGTGTGCGCATAATGCTTCCACATGCACATCTAGCATTTCACTCTGAGATCTCTCTAGGCTTTGCACATTTCTTTGGCATGTTTTGGTAAGACTGTCTCTCGCGGCTCTCAGCAGAAACACTCACACTCTTATTTATGCTCACGGATCACTATTATTTCAAAAACACCCACTTCAGGTCATTTCTCAGCGGAATGGAAAGCACCAGAGGCCTGCTGTCAATCTTCTGAAAGGACAGTTTGGAAGAGAGAAGAGAGAGCAGAAACGTTCAGGCAGCATTAGTCAATCAGCAAATCCCCCGAAAGCAAGTCTCGACTCCAGCACATACAGTGATCTGAGAACAGAAGATGAACGGCTAGAATTATCAAGAGAATTATGTTGAATAAAAAGGAGATTGATAAATGTAAAATGCTCTATAAAGTATGAGGTTGTACCTTGTAACAGCAGGTTGTGATGGTTCTCAGTTGTAATGGCCCCCCTGAAGTGAATATTTAGCAAGAGCTTCTTGTAATTTATGATGGTCCTCTTCAACCGTCTGAGAACAAGCACAAGACAAGACAGATGTATTAATAAATTAGGCTGAGTTTGCTTTTATGTCTGTACCTTGACTGGTTTAGGTATGTTGTTAATTAAATCAAATTTGATAGTAAATGTTGGAGTAGATGGCACGTTCAATTCAATTGATTCATTCAAAAATGCTGACTCATTTAGAAATTAAGCAAGCAACTGTCTGTATGAATGAATGAATGAATGAATTGTTGGTTCACTAATTTTGTTTTGAAATGAGTATTTCACAAAAAAAGAATTTTACAAAGTGTTTAATTTTTGTCCGTAATTTTAACATGTTAAAAATTAAATTCCACCTCACGTTGTGTCAGTCATATTGACACACTAGCTGCGTCCCAAACCGCATACTTGTGCACTATTCTACACCATTTTGTAGTATAAATAGTGTAATACTGTAAGTGCGTTCACACTGAAAACTCTAAAAATAATAAGTGCACTTTAATTACCCGGATGATGCACTCATTCCACCGGTAATATGAAGTGTGTAATGATGGACACTTCACGCACTCAACGACCGGAGCTTCGTGCACGTAGCGGAAGGGGCGGAGCTATCGGGCGCATATGTTGGATAACTTTATTTATTTTGGACTGTGAAAGCAAAAGTGTCCTACGAGAGTGATAATAGCGCCTCCCGACGGTGAATGCGGTTATACTCATGCAGGTATTATTTGGTATTTTAGTCATTTACTTCATGAATTTGGCGACCGTCAAACGTCATCGAGGAAACGGTTTGAACTTCCGCTTAGTAAAAAAGCCATTAGCGCTCCATTTGGGACAGCACTACATACATATACTATACTGTTAAGTGTGTAAGTGCATAAGTACATAGTGCATAAGTGCATAGTGTATAGTGTGTCATTTGGGACGCAGCTACTGCCTCCAAAAATTTTATCCGTCATGAATTTTTATTTATTTATTTTTTAATCAAACCTGGTTTGATTTTTTCCGTTTTTTGCATCTGAAAAGGCGCTTTGAGAGGGATTTTGACAGTTCAGAGCCACCGTACAAGCAAACGGCAAAATACAGAATGCAGTTAGTTGAGCCACAGATAACTTCATGACAAACGCAGTGCATATTAGAAGACAGAATTTGGCATGAATTAATAGAAGAAAGAATTACATCAACCCGACCGCTATCTATTATAATTTCTGTAGGTACTGCCATTCTCTGTTCTGGACTTGTTTGAGTATGTAAAGTGAGAACTATCACAAGTAATGTATTAAAATTCCACTGGTTTACTGAAATAAACTTTGCATTTGGGGATAATCCAGTACAGATCTTTGATAAGGAGGAGAGTTCTCCTTCCTCTCTATGTAGGCTAGTATTGGATGAACACAATACTGTATGTAGTTCAATTCAATTCAAATCACCTTTATTTGTATAGCGCTTTTACAATGTAGAATGTGTCAAAGCAGCTTCACATAGAAGGTTATAGTAAATTGAAACAGTGTCAGTCCAGTTTTCAGTGTTGAAGTTCAGCTTAGCTCAGTTTAGTGTGGTTTAATATTCACTACTGAGAGTCCAGACACTGAAGAGCAAATCCATCGATGCGTAGCTCTACAAGTCCTGAACCATGCAAGCCAGTGGCGAGGAAAATTCACCAATTGGCGAAAGTGAAGAATTAAAAAAAAAAAAAAAATAGTCTAATTCTCTTTCTACTTTGGACAAGAGAGAGGAGAACAATGTATCACTGCTTGAATTGCCTGAAATGTTTTGCGTTTTTCGAAATGGATTAATACGCATCAGACTCAATGTGATGAATTTTCTTACATATGAATATATAATGAACATTTGAATAAGGAAAATTGCATTTGAAAATTTCAGACATCAGTGTGCATAGTCCTTTACTCTTAGTTTTAGTAGCTTTGTAAATAGGTTTTAAGAAAAAACTCTTCATTAAAAACATTTACAACTATTTAGGAGAACTCTTAATGGCAAGATGAAATGTTTTGTGAATACAGACCCAGAACTATATACAAACACACGTTTGGCTGTTTTGAATTGTTATGAAATCTATTTATTTTTAAATGACAAAAGTCTGAATTTCATTTATTAAGCGTTTCTGATAATAATAATAAAAAAATACCAAACAGAATTGTTGTTTCTAGTTTTTTTAATCCCTCTCTTACTTTTCATTGCACACATCATGTATACAGTAAGTGATTTGTGAGAAACGTGGTTGAAAATGTAAATCAATGCCCAAGCAAACAAGTTTTTGATCATGAATAGACAGCCAGCAAACATTCACAAACTCGTTTGCTTGGGCAGTTATTTATATTTTCAACCCTGTTTCTCACAAATCACTTACTGTACATTTAAGAACTGAAAAATGCACCAGTTTGCTCCTCACCCTTAGTCTTTTCAGCTGCTCCTCCAGAGCCTGCAGTCTCCTCTGCACCTCCTCCAAGCGTTCCTCAGACAGCACTAGAGGAGCGCTGATCCCTCTCTCCTCTTCTCCTTTATTCCCTACATCTCCCTCATGCTCTTCTATTTCAGGGCCTGCTTCTGCGCTCGATTCCTCCACTGAGGGGAAAAAAACATTCAAAATCAGTATTGGAAGAAAAAACAACAAGCTCAACCTATGATGATATAAGTAAGCAATACAGTACATAAGCAAATAGGGTGAGTAGATAGTAAGCAAATTTTAATTTTTGAGTGAACTATCCCTTGAAATGTGTGTCTGAACCTCCTGAGTTTAAAACCTGAAGCAAAATATACGCAGTACCTGACAGTTGAGTTCCATCTGCATCCTGACTTTCAGGTGGCGTCCCTCCATTTTCCCCAAGAGTCTGAGCATCATCTGACAGGCTAATACTCCCAACCAATAGCCTCTTCAAACACATGACTGGAAGAAAAACACAAGCAATTTAAATTTTAAATAAATTCTAGTTGTTCAATGAAATGTTAAAATGAAATAACATTTCATAAACGCTGACCTTCATCCAAAGCAACAGTAGCCGATTTCTCCGGAGGTGTGTGGCTGTGGGTGAACAGGTCAAAGCCGTTGGCTGCTAGATAGTCGATGAGTGGAGGATCGCTTTCCCGAATCTTCTCACTAAATCGTGCTGGGGTGAAAAGCAAACCACAAAGTCAGAATAAAAGCACAACACAGAATCAACTTATATATCGCTTTCCAGGAGCCAAGTGTCTCACCACCACGATTTCTCAGCAGTTCTCCACCATTTTCAGTGGGGCTAAGAGGAGGATGAGCTCTGGAGAAGAAAAAGGGAAATAGTTTCGACTGAAGTCAGCTAATAGGAGGAGGACATGAAATGACAAATGAAATTCCCTTGATCTTTTGATTTAATTGGTTTCTGCAGGTTTCATCAAGTAAAATTTAAGACTTTTTAAGACCCTCATAAGACCATTATGGGTGGAATTTCAGACTTATAGAGGGCTATACACTGAAGGTTCTTTCTTAGGGCTAGTCCAAAAATATTTACTTGCCCCATTAAAATTCTAATTTAATCATGTCTAAGCCATACATTTTAAATAATGTAAAATGTCATCTTTTAATAGATAGTTTTAATAGTTTATCAGCTTTGGAAAGCTAAAAAAAACTATACTAAGTAAATATATAACAGCCTGTCCAGATCAGTGTCCTCAACATATTTGGTCTATAAATACATATGACTTTTCATGAATTTATTTGTATTTTTTTTTTTTTGATGGATTGTTGGTTGTACCAATTGGCCAGCTTTACATAGACATAGGACAATTAAGACCTGTTTTAAATGATGAGGTTAAAAATACACCCACCGGCCACTTTATTAGGTACACCTTACTAGTACCGGGTTGGACCCACTTTTGCCTTTAGAAGCGCCTCAATCCTTCATGGTATAGATTCAACAAGGAACTAAAAATATTCCTCAAAGATTTTGATCCATATTGACATGATAGCATCATGCAGTTGCTGCAGATTTGTCTGCTACACATCTATGATGTGAATCTCCCATTCCACCACATCCCAAAGGTGCTCTAATGGGTTAAGTTCTGGTGACTGTGGAGGTCAATTAAATACAGTGAACTTAATGTCATGCTCAAGAAACCAGTCTGAGATTATTTGCAATTTATGACATGGCAAGTTATTCTGCTGGAAGAAGCCATCAGAAGATGAGTACACTGAATAGAGACTCATCAGACCAGGCAACATTTTTCCAATCTGCTTTTGTCCAAATTTGGTGAGCCTGTGCAAACTGCAGCCTCAGTTTCCTGTTCTTAGCTGACAGGAGTGGGACCCACTGTGGTCATCTGTTGCTGTAGCCCATCCGCCTCAAGGTTTGACGTGTTGTGTATTCAGAGATCCTCTTCTGCAGGCCTCAGTTGTAACGAGTGTTTATTTTAGTTACTGATGCTTTTCTATCGACTCGAACCAGTCTGGCCATTCTCCTCTGACCTCTGGCATCAACAAGGCATTTGAGCCATCAGAACTGCTGCTCACTGGATATTTTCTATTTTTCAAACTATTCTCTGTAAACCCTAGAGATGGTTGTGAGTGAAAATCCCAGTAGATCAGCAGTTTCTGAAATACTCAGACCAGCCCGTCTGGCACCAACAACCATGCATGTTCAAAGTCACTTAAAGAACTTTCTTCCCAATTCTGATGCTTGGTTTGAACTTCAGCAGATTGTCTTGACCATGTCTACATGCCTAAATGCATCGAGTTGCTGCCATGTGATTGGCTGATTAGAAATTAGCTTTAACAAGCAGTTGGAGTGGTGTACCTAATAAAGTGTCCGGTGAGTGTAGAAATGCACTTTAGGATTCAGAACTCAAAATGTCTACAATCAGCTTATATTTCAGCCAAAATGACAGGAGTTGCGTTTGGAATGTAGCTAGAGTTTTATTTATAGCCCTTCTCCCTGGTTACACTTCTGTTGAACATAAAACAAAATATTCAGAATAATATTGGGAGAAAAAAACAGCCATTAACATCTACACTAGTAACAAACAAATGCTATGAAAGTCAAGGGCTCTTTTTTTCCCCAACATTTTTCAGTTTAACTTCCTTTGTGTTCAACAGATGAAAGAAACAGTGGAACAAATGAAGGATGAGTAAATGATGGCAGAATTGTCATTTTTTGTGAACTATCCCTTTAAATGAGGAAATGTTTAAACGAGCGGGGTCAAAACAGGACAGAAAATAGTCTATTACTAGTAATTAAAGATGATACAACTCTTACATAACATTATGAGTGGACCTCAGAGAACAATACAGAAAAAATGTAAAAAGGGAGTTTGTGATCTCTTTAAAGAGATGTTCAGGTCTTGCTAGTCTATTGAAATCACACTCACGGGCCGTATGGAGGTACAGCAATGTTGTTTGGCACACTGCCAGCCCTGCTATTCCTTTCCAGTTTGGTGTTGCTCTTTGATGCCTTCTTCAGCTCCTCGACCGAAGACTTAATCGCCTCTGTCCAGCTGCAGAATTAAACAGACTTTGAGTGTCAGATCAAATGACACGCTCTGGATTTGGATTTATAAAAAGCCGTTCCATAACATCTGCCTGTCAGTCATTCATGCAAGTCTTTTAATTGAGTAGCTTTATCTGGTTCACACACTCACTTTTTCCTCTCCCCGACAGACTGAGCCACCAGTTCATAGATCTGTGCTCCACTGTCCCAGGTAAAGATAACATACAGGGCCTTTGGGTCTGATGAGAAAAAGAAAAAAAAAGTTATCAAGCTTCATTCATTTAAAAAAAAAAAACCTGGAAGATTTTTTAAATTAATTTAATAAAACAATAAAAAGTGCTTTTGTTTTAATAGTAAAACAACAAGCATGTAAGTTAATTTGCTATTTATGTACTTTTAAAATTTCTTAAATCGCTGCATTTACTTCTAGGAATTTCACTTTCCATTTTTAAAGTGAATTCTCTTGTTTTAATAGTATTTAAAAGTTAGACAGAAATGATAAATTGTCTATAATAAATCAATAGTAGGGGCGGCACAGTGGCTCAGTGGTTAGCACTGTCACCTCACAGCAAGAAGGTTGTTGGTTCGAGTCCAGGCCGGGTCAGTTGTCATTTCTGTGTGGAGTTTGCATATTTTAAAAAAAATTATAATTGTTAACAGTTTAAACATCACACAGAATGTTAAATCTCTAAAATTGCCAGACATTTAGTCACACACACACAAAAAAGACAGCTAAACAAAAATGTGACAAGGTTGATTAAATACGATAAAAACTAAAAAAGTACATTTGGACTTGACTAACTCTAGTTACAAGGAGACATTTACAAGCAAACTGACTGGTAACACTAATTCTTACTATTAACTAGTGGCTTACCTACCTGCCTATTAAAAAGATGCTGGCAAATTTGTAATACTTATCAAATGCATATTTTGCGTATTCTACATATCAATTTAGTTAACAAAGTTAATGATTTGCAAAAAGAGAGAATAGCACCCTAAAATAAAGTATGACTAACAACCTATTTAATTAATTTGGGTAAAATGTCAAATAGTTGTTGTTTTTGTTTGTTTGTTTTTGCTTCTAGAGCACTTAACTATATTTAAAGCCTGCTGTCCTTTATACTGGGCTTTTATCATCCAATCAAAAATCCATATTTAATGGTTTAAATGTTAAAAATATCTGTCCATTACAAAGGTATAGTGAGCTTAGACATTAAATATGTCTGTCTGTTATAATGAACAGTCAGTTCTAATAAAGTGTCTAACAATCTGTATTATTTTAATTTTTAATTTAACATTAATTTAACATTGTTATATTGTTTGTGCAGCACAACTGCTTTAAACCTGGTTGAAATGGCATTTATGGAAGTCCTAAGAAACCAGAAAACACACTTTTACATATTTGTGATATTTGGATGATAATTCAGGTCTGATGGGGTTATTGTGTTTATCGTAAGCAATTAAATAATTATATAGTCTATAAAATGTAACATCATGAAGAACTCCCCAGCCTTTAGAATAAATTATAATAATTATTATTATTATTTATTTTTAATTAATTCATAATTTTTTTCTCCTACGTCATTTCTATTTTGTACTATTAGGATGTTACCAAACTCTAAATGTCAAATGATGACATATTGACAAAAAATGTGATTATGTATTGCCTCACTGTTAACTGTGATACATCTGGAAGGTTTTGTGATTCAAGAGGATATGACCGTTTTATCTTTGTGTATGTATGTATACATATATATATATATATATATATATATATATATATATATATATATATA